>CAWUFQ010000695.1:0-54935 GCA_963921405.1 Cepaea hortensis | reverse complement strand
CCTCCCTCTCCTTCTCCTCCCTCCTCCTTCTCCTCCTCCTTCTACCTCTTCCTCCCATCCTCCTTCTCCTCCACCTCCTCCCTTCTCCTCCTCTCTCCTCCTCCTCCCTCCTCCTCCTCCCTCCTTCTCCCTTCTCCCTGCTCCTGCTCACCCCCTCCCTCCTCCTGCGTTCTCCTCCTTCTCGATCCTTCTCCCTCTCCCTCCTCCCTCTTCCTCCTCCTCCCTTTCCCTCCTCCCTCCCTCCTCCATCCTTCTTCTCCCTCCTCCCTATAACCTCTCTCCTCCTCCTCCTCTCCCTCCTACTTCCTCCTCCTTTCTCCTCCTCCCTCCTCCTCTTCCTCCTCCTCCCCTCCTCCTCCTTCTCCCTACTCCTCCTCCTCCCTCCTCCTCCTCTCTCCCCTATCCTTCCCTCCTCCCTCTTCCTCCTACCTCCTCCCTCCT
Organism: Cepaea hortensis; assembly: GCA_963921405.1. Classification (NCBI taxonomy): domain Eukaryota; kingdom Metazoa; phylum Mollusca; class Gastropoda; order Stylommatophora; family Helicidae; genus Cepaea; species Cepaea hortensis. The sequence continues at coordinate 54,494 of CAWUFQ010000695.1, read as the reverse complement.
CCTCCTGTCTCCTTCTTCTCCTGCCTTTTCCTCCCTACTTCTCCTCCCTACCCCTCCTCCCTCCCCCTCCCTCCTCCTCCTTCCTCCACATCCCCTTCCTCTCTCCTTCCTCCTCTTCTCTCCCACCTTTCTTCCTCCTCCTCCTTATCCCCTCTCCTCCTCCTTCCTTCTCCCTCCTCCTTCTACCTCCTCCTCCCTCCCTCCTTCTCCCCCCTCCTCCTCCTCTTCTCCTCCTCCCCTCTCCTCCTTCCTCTCCTCTCTCCCTCCTCTCCTCCCCCTCCTCCTCATGCGTTCTCCTCCTCCCTCCTTCTCCTCCATCCTCCTCCTTCTCCCTCCTTCTTCCTCTTCCTCCTCCCTCTTCCTCCTCCCTCCTCCCCTCCTATCTCTTCCTCCTCCTCCTCCTTCTCCCTCCTCCTCCCTCTTCCTCCTCTTACTCCTCCTCTTCCTCTCTCCTCCTCCTCCTTCTCCTCCTTCCTCCTTCTCCCTCTTCCTCCTCCTCCTTCCGCCTCCCTCCTCTTCCTTCTCCTCTTTCCCCCTCCTCCTCCTAATCCCTCCTCCTACCTCCTCCTCCCTCCTATTTATCCCTACTCCTCCCTCCTCCTCCCTCCTCCTCCTCTCTCCGCCTATATCTTCCTCCTCCTCCTCCATCTTCCTCCCTCCTCCACCCTCTTCCTCCTCCTTCCTCCTACTCCTCCTTTTTCTTCTTCTTCTGCTGCTGCTGCCGCTGCTCCATTTACCCAAGTTAATTGTTGGGGGAATATGTAAAGATCTTTCAAGTGCTCTTTCTAATGCTTTTTGTAAGTTGGTCTTCGTTTATCTAAGGTTGTTCTAACCGCAACCAATAAATGATTAGACAGACAGACAGACAGACAGACAGACAGACAGACGGACAGACAGACAGACAGATAGTCGGGAACGGAACTTATATGAATTAAATGAGATGCTCCCCATCAGGAGCTGGGCGAAGCCGGGCCGGGTCAGACAGACAGATAGACAGACAGATAGATAGTCGGGAACGGGAAAGGGAGCTTATATGACTACTTATATGAAGTAAATGAGATGCTCCACACCAGGAGCCAGGCGATGCCGGGCAGGGTCAGACAGACAGACAGACAGACAGACAGGAACGGGAACGGGAACGGCAGCTTATATGACTACTTATATGAATTAAATGAGATGCTCCCCACCAGAGCTGGGCGAAGCCGGGCCGTGTCTGCTAGTATATATATATATATATATATATATATATATATATATATATATATATATATATATATATATATATATATATATATATATATATATATATGTATATGTATATCTTATATATAAATTAGGATCTTCGTCTGTCTGTCTGTCTGTCTGTCTGTATGTATGTATATATGTCCTTTATTTGTTCGCGAACGGCACATCCGATTGAGATGAAATTTTCTACACGCCTTCCTTTCATTCCAGCGCTGCCAACTGTGATATTTTGTTAGTGTGAAATCGCCTGCTTACTCAGTATTTTTTCATTTTTCATTATAATTTCATATATCTCAGGGGACCTAACTCCGTAAAAGTTATTTCAAGGGGCATAACTTTTCTGTATAACTTATAGTCATATTGTGGCATTGTTTTCAAAGATTTATAAACTCTTTGTCCATAGTTATGTACCGGCATATGAGTTATAATAAATAATGATGCAATCTGTAAGGCATTTTCAAAGTTTTCATAAAAATAATGCACAATGCATAACATTGTAACTCATCTTTTTTTGCTTAAGAAGTTACTGTAGTCATGCAGGTGATTAGAAAGAGTTTTCATTAAAAATAATGGATGGTGTGTGGAAGGACATTCTTTTAAGTTACTTTTTTTGTTGTATGAATTTAATGAGACGCTACCCGCCAGGAGCTGGTCGAAGCCACGCGGGTCAGATAGATAGACAGACCCACCTTTTTGCTGCAGTTGTCTACTCCTCCTTTTCCTTCTTCTGCTGATGCTGCTGCCGCCGCTCCATTTACCCAAGTTAATTGTTGGGGAAGATGTAAAGATCGTTCAAATGCTCTTTCTAATGCTTTTTGTAAGTTGGTCTTCGTTTATCTAAGGTTGTTCTAACTGCAACCAATAAATGATTAGACAGACAGGCAGACAGACAGACAGAGAGGGAGGCACGGACAGACAGACAGACAGACAGACAGACAGACAGACAGACAGACAGGCAGACAGACAGACAGTCGGGAACGGGAACTTATATGACTACTTATATGAATTAAATGAGATGCTCGCCATCAGGGACTGGGTGAAGCCGGGCCGGGTCAGCCAGACAGACAGACAGACAGACAAACAAGCAGACAGACAGACTGATAGATAGATAGATCCCCTCCAGGGCCTGGGCGAAGTCGGGCCGGGTCAGCTAGTTATTATATATTTGTTGATTGTTTCTGATTGTATATGTTTTCACCTGCGTATGGAGTCCTTTGTAAGGTATGTATATTGTGTCTGTGTTTAGTATCTCATCTTTTGGCAGGAGCTAAATATAGCTCATTGTTTGCATCCCATACAAAAGTATGAATGGCGGTCGTGGAGAAAGCAATGGCAAACTACTGAACGTAATGTGCCAACACATCAGGAACAACCAACACATGTTGGGGTTTATTGCAACATCCTGTAAAGGATATGCAACTAACTTTTTGTTTTAAAGTTTGCCATTGCTTTCTGAACGAGAAGTCAGCCTCCAAGTCATACTGACCGGTGTAGGGATTGAACCGCCGACAGGGCACCGGAAATATATTCGCAAGCGCATTAACCTAGCAGCCACGAAGACCTCTTAACTCCATATTGGAGGAGTAGCAATCAACAATAACAGATAACACAGACGATTGTTTCATTAACTGAACCACAGCGGAGTCAATTGTAAACATTAGATCATCAAAATGAATTGATATAAAGATAAACACAAACAATACTTATCAACACAGACATCACTAAGCCACTGTTGACAATAAATGTGACAGGAAAGCCGGTTGTGCAGGCCTACAGATTGTCTTACCTATAACAATTTACAACTGACGATGACAGGTGTCAGGCAGAACACAGTAACAGAATGTAGACAAAGTAACATGCAATAATGTTGAGAGGAGGCTGAGTGGTCTCGAGGTATGGTGTCCGCCTCGAGTGCTGGAGGTCCCGGGTTCAGGCCCCGGTGAGGACCGGAATTTATTTAAAAAATCCATCTGGACTTCCAGCAATAAAATGTCCCCTGGTCTCTGGGTAGTGAGATCGGACGCCCGTGTGTATTGTTGTTGCGCACGTAAAACATCTCCTGGCAGTTGGAAATCGAAAAAGAGTAGCCTAACGGCGCTGACCAGGCAAAATTTCGAGTTAAAAATCTACCCAAAGTATTTCAGGATCCTCGCCGAGGCAACGGAGTTCGTGCATTGAGCTGAGTTTCTTCAGACTCAGGTTTGAGTTAGGAGGAAAACGAAGCACTTATGAGTAAATCCGTGTGCCGTGATGTTGATCCAACGACTAAACTAAACTAAACGAAACATGCAACAATATGTAGCGCTTGTTCTTAAGCATCCGGTGTATTGATGCTGAGGTAAGAGGTTCAATCCCCTACACCGTATACTTGGACTAAAATGTTAACTTCTCGTCCTTGACTTGGGGACCTAAAATGCAAGTACCTCTGATGTCGGAGTGGATTCGCCTGATGGTGAGGGACAATGGTAATAAGGAAAGCTAATCCCTGGCCAAAATTCAGTCCAGTGATAATAACAGTAGATTTTATGGGGTTCACTTGAGATCAAAGCAAACGAGGGCAACAACAACAACATCAACAACAACAACAACAACAACAACAACAACAACAAAATCATGCAACAATATGAAACAAATTCTTATATCAAATTGTCAAAGACTGAAACAGATAGGAAAGAGGTCTGGCGCAAGATAGAAGACCACCGGGAAGAGTGGTCAACCTCAAGTAGATTAGAGGTAACATAGTGCCCCGATATAAGTGCAGGGTAGGTGATAGAAAGGGGGACTATTAACTAGTTCTCTCATGAGACACGGAGGCATCGACCAGATAGTTAGTACTCTGGTCACGACAGAATCACGCCTACGTGATAGCCACGGAGAAGAGTGCCACTCAATAGGAGAACGGCTGCTACAAGCGTGCTGAGTGTAACAGCACGCAAAAAGCCGAAGGACGCAACAAGGTCCTTCCGCGTGCTGTGTAGCCACGCGTGTAGGAAAAGGCAGACTGGGGACTGACTTCGTAGAGAGCAGATCGTTTAGTGTCGATAGAAGTTTTTTGTAGCCAATTAGATAGAGATTAGCAATAGGGTTTAGGAAACTAGAGATAGGCAATTCTGTGGCTTTGTGTGTGATTTGATAGCGACTGTTTTTGTAAATGTAAAGAGCCAACGGCAATAAAATGTACCATTCATTTCCTCTCACACGACTTGCAAGTTTCTTGTGTGGTGTGGGAGAAGTAATCCTATGATGCCTGACACATGGAAGAAAGCCTTTGACAAAGTCTGGAAAGAAGGTCTGATGAAGAAACTGAGAAACTGCAAAGTCAATGGAAGAATGTACAAATGGGTGAAAGCATACTTGCACAACAGAAGAGCCCGAGTACAGATAGACGGACTCAAGAGCAAGAAAGTACTACTGCGTCACGGTGTCCCCCAGGGCGGAGTCTTGTCCCCCACACTTTTTCTAATCTTCATCAATGATCTTGTTGCTCACCTACCGCATGGAATTCTATGGAGCACAAATGAATATGCATCAGTGGCCACCAGATTGCTACAAAGAGCTGTAGATACATTTGCTGCATGGGCAAATAGATGGTGTGTCAGCATAAACACTGACAAGTGCAGCACCACCCTATTTACCCTCTCTCCAAAACAAAAGGCAGGGATCATCCAGATAAATGGAACACCCCTAAGAGAAGATAAAGAACCAACATACCTTGGAGTAACATTTGATGGCAAGCTGACATGGAGAAAGCACATCAACAAAGCAGTAGCAAAAGCCAGAAGGAAAATAGCCATCCTGAGAAAGCTAAGTTTAACCACATGGGGAGCCAGTACGAAAATACTTAGCAAAGTTTACCAACAGAGCATACGACCACACCTGGAATATGGGTCAACTGCGTGGTGTTCAGCATCAAATACCACACTACAAGAGCTGGACAAGGTGCAAAATCAAGCACTTAGAGTTACCACAGGAGGGATGAGATCAACCCCTATAGTGGAAATGGAGAAGATGGGGAGGACACAGGCACTGAGTGAGCGCAGAGATACGAAAACGCTAATACAAGCAGAAAAGTTCCTCAGCTTGCCAGGCCACCCTATGAAGAACAGATTTGAAAACCTAGCTGAAAAGAAGTAGTTTTATCCACCAGGCCAAACGACTCTGCAGAGAAACCACTGATCTGCCCACAGTTGGTATCCCCCTAACAATTATTCCAGAGCGAACTCCATGGAAAGATGAGCATAGACTATCGTTACAAATCCAGACAAAAGTGAGAGGAATATTTGACAAGGAAGAACAGAACAGTGTGCAGCGCAGAACAGCCACTCTCAGCTTCCTTGATGAAGAATACCCACAGGACCTCTGGATCCGAGTCTACACAGATGGGTCAGCACAAAATGCTGTTCGAAATGGAGGAGCGGGAGTGTACATAGAATACCCAAATAATACTAGGGACACAGCCAGAGTACCGACAGGAAAGTACTGCCATAACTATGATGCCGAAATTGAGGCAATCAAGATAGCAACAGAGAAATTACTAAATAACAGCAATGGTACACAACCTGTGGTGCTACTAACAGATGCAAAATCAGTACTCGAGGCGCTCCTCTCTGGGAAATTGCCAGTACTAAGGACATTACTTTCTGAACTTAGCAGTCAGCATAAAGTCACCATACAGTGGATACCATCCCACTGTGGAGTACCCGGAAACGACAGAGCTGATCAATTGGCTAAGGAAGGAGCCAACGAGGAACAGCCTGATGTGCCCGTTGCATACCACCAAAAGAAAAGAATGATCAAATCAGTCAGAAAGCCACCAAAACCTGCTCAAGATGACTACCACATTATGGACAGACCAGAACAAGTAATTATTCTGCGCCTCAGAACAGGACACAATAGATTACGCAACCACATGTATACAAAATTCAAGATTGGTGAAACAGCCATGTGCACATGTGGATTGGCGTCGCAGACAGCAGAGCACATACTCCAAGACTGCCCAAAATATAACATATCTAGGCAAACCTTCTGGCCTAGAGAGACGACAGTGGAAGATAAACTCTATGGACCACTGTGTGAACTGAAAAAAACAATTCAATTCATGCAAGAGACGACATTGCAGATATAGACATATTTCAAGCGAACGAAAGAAGACGAAACATTGGTTGTTGACAGGCTAGGATTTAATGTGGTGTCAGAAGTGTGGCTTGAACAAATGTTTAAGCTATTACACTTACCCACGGCTCTAGACTAAGGTTGCTAGTAGTGAATTACAAGGTTTAATTTGTGTCAGTGACTGATGACGTGTGCAGACTAGAACGAGTTGCGAGCCAAACTGTGCCTATCGTAACAAAATAATGCTTATTTGTGCTTATTAATATATTATGTACTTAATCATGTGTTCTTCAAAGTTGTAAGTATTCATATTATTAATTTCTTTCATTGATTTATGTAATTATTGATTTGTTTATGAATAACTATCAAATATGATTCATGGCGGAGCGATACACAGGCCAGCAACATTATCGATTTTTGCAAGCTAAAAATAGCGCTGCGCCTCTGACGTATTGCGATTGACAAGCAGTTGTTCCACGCCATTCGCATTCAGCATCTGATTGTGTACAAATCGCCAAGCTGCTGTCCGCCTGAATCTGTGCTTTATACTAATTATTATTTGTTTATTTCAGTTAGTGAATGAATATATTTATTTATTTAAACCATATTATTATATTTATATTAATTTAAAAGCATTTAATGAATGTTTTTCGTACTTTTTCTATGTGTTTACCGGCGCGGTGGCACTACTTTTGGCTATGCAAATTAGACTTGGTCTGCACAAAACTTCCATAGATTAAACTAGGTTAGGGACGAAAGGCATAAAACGTTAGAACGAAGACAGGACATTGACATTTAACATTAATTAAACTATATTCTGTTTGCCCGTGGGCATGTCATTGTGATTGTACCAAATTGTCAAAAATAACGTGCCGTTTACAATTTGTTAATTGTTGCTGCTCTGTGAACCAGGGTGAACAACAGCTGGTTAGAAAACTCGTGTGTATGCCGAAGTGCCAAACGAGGGGACCTGTGTTGACAAACGATTGTGCCTGAGTTTCTACAACATTAAGATGAGTATAACCTACGTATTTGGCATGCTATGTGATTAATAATGCATCTCTTTTTCAGCGTGTGATGCATTAGCATATCTTTTTTTTTGTTGTCAGGGGAAAAAAAAATTTCCAGGTTATAAACTAAGAGTCCAATTTGCAGTGCTCAGATATTAAGAAACATAACATATCAAAGATAAATAAGTGATTAAAGACTTCAGTGCGGGTCATTGCTAGCTAATAGGCCAACAACATGGCAACTTTATCTGATTTCATAAAAGCTGGCAAAGAATTACAATACACAGGAAAGGAGCTAGAACAATATGCTGATCAAAAATTTAAAGAAGCAAAAGATGCTGAGAGAGATGAACGCGCACAAGAAAGAGAACGAGAAAGACAACATCAAAAGGAGATTGCAGAACTAGCTGAGATAACAAACAAAAACAGCTAGAAGATGAAAAACAGGTTAAGCAAATAGAATTAGAATTAAAACAGAAGCAGTTAGAACATGATAAGGAAATTAAGCAACAACAGTTAGAACAAGATAAGGAAATTAAACAGAAGGAACTAGAATTAAAACAGAAGCAATTAGATCAGGAGAAAGAATTAAAACAAAAAGACTTAGAAATAAAACAAAGAGAAATAGATGAAATGGCAAGAGTGAAAGAAAAACAAATACAGGTAGAATCAGAAACACAGTTACAGATGAAAAGTATGGATGTAGATTCACACTTAGAGATCTCTGCTACTAAACTAAAAAGTCAACAAGAAGAAAATAAGTTCAATAAATACAAAAATACTATCAAACCATATTGTAAAGAAGACTCCATATCAGCCTGGACAGAAAATGTCGAATATCAGTTTAAATACCACCAAGTTCCAATAGACATGTGGGCTATGATTTATATGAAGAACCTGAGTGGTGAGCCCCTTAAAGTGATAGAATCAATACCAACTGATCTTAGATCTAACTATCAGTACATCCATGATAGGATAATGCAACATTTTTTACTTGATGCCCCTGGGTATCAGGTTCAGTTCTAAAATTTAAAACCAAAACCTAGTAAGACTTTCATTGATTACGTCTCAAATGTTCAAAGTGTACTAAATAGGTGGCTTAAAGCAGCTAACATAGGTAAAGATTTTGACAGACTTAAAAATCTAATAGCCATGGATAAAGTCATATCCACTATACCATCTCCTTTTGCTAAATTCCTGCAGCAGTCGGACATTGAGACCATAGAACAATTTGAAAAGAAAGGCTCTGCATATTTTTCCTCAAATAGAGATATTTTTAAGACTTCAAATGACTCTGAAATAGTTTCCTTTGTAAAGGACCAACCTAAAAACTATCAAATTAATAGAAAACCATTTCATAAAGTTGATAAGAAAGATAGGAAAGTGTCAAAATGTATCTACTGTCAACTTTTGCATGACACTTATTCTATGTGTGATAAATCGCCAAACTATCCGGCGCATCTTGAAAATATTATTAAGAAGCAACAAAACAAGCGATCTGCATACAGGCGTGCAATCAAATGCTTCTTTTGTTCCAGCTACGGCCATTATTCAAATAAGTGCCTGGGCCGCCAACGTATGAAAGCCAACAATGCTATTTTGATTGATACATCTTCTGATAGTGGTAGTGAGACTGAGTGTGAAGTTGAAAATGAATTACCTGTTAACCAAGCTGAAGATGTGTGTTGTGTAAACGATATGTTAAGCTTTGACAGTTGTGAACGATGTCACCAATTTCATGCAGACGGAAAATTAGAATGTGGACATACAGTACCATTCTCATCTGAGAGTGTAAATGCAGCATTAGCCTCCAGAGGCAATTTAGTGTTCCACAATGCAATGGTCAACGACAGACCATGCCAATGTTTGCTGGACAGCGGCAGCACCCTTATTGGTCTTAGGAAGGAACTGGTGAGTCCAGATGATTATACAGGTGACTCTGTCAAATGCCGAACCTTTTCGGGTAACATTGAAATTTACCCTTTGGCCAAAGCCCGTATTAACACTCCTTTCCTTTCTGGTACCTTTATTTGTGCAATACTTGACAACCCTTGTACTGACTTAATTTTGGGTTGCTTACCCCAATTAAAACAATGTACTAGCAATGAAATAGCTGCATGGGAAAGATTAAATGCAGCTAATGCAACAACTAGAGCAGACTCTATAAAACATCAAGACACACTACAAGATGAGAGACTACTGTTGCTATCACCAACTAGCACGGATGATACCACCAGACAAAAATTTATAGAACAGCAGAAAGCTGATCCTAGTGTGTCTCCATATTTAAAATTATTGACAGAAAGAGCCAAAGTGACCAAAAACGCATCATGGTTCTTTAGACTTAATAATGGCATTCTTACTAGGTATTATACAACTGGTAACCATGAGATTCAGCAAACGGTGTTACCTGTACAACACCGCCTAACTGTGCTAAAGATTGCACATGAGTCACCGTTTGCTGGTCACCTTGCATACGACAAAACCAGGGCCAGAATTCAGGCTAATTTTTATTGGCAAGGTTTCTGCAATGATATAAAATTATTTTGTCGTTCCTGTAATGTCTGTCAACAATTAGTACGCAAGGGTAAACATCCTACAGCTGAAGTACAACCTTCTACACTGGCTTCTAGGCCATTTGAGAGTGTGGCGGTAGATATTGTTGGACCCCTGAATCAGGTGTCCAGCAAAGGAAAACGCTTCATATTAACGATGGTCGACCTATGTTCAAGGTGGGTTGAGGCAGTAGCTTTGAAATACATCACCTCCAAAGATGTTGCCAATGTATTTCTACACCTGTTCTCACGATTCGGATTTCCAAGTACCATCTTATCCGATGGTGGAACTCAATTCATATCGGCTGCAACGCAAGCCCTTACAAAAATGTTAGGGATTAAACAGCATTTTACAACAGCATACCATCCAGCCAGCAATGGGATAGTAGAGAAAATTAATGGAGATCTGAAACATATGCTGGCTAAGGTAACAGCAGAAAACCCAGCTGATTGGGATACACTGTTACCAACAGTGCTGTTTGCCTATCGGGAGATTCCCCATTCAAGCACGGGTTTCTCGCCGTTTGAATTAGTATACGGGGCTAACCCACGTGGACCCCTAACCATTTACCATCAGGTAATAACTAATTCCATTGAAATTCCCACCCCAAAAACACCTTATGAAATGGTGACAGAAACACGAGAGAAAATCATGAAATCGTGTATTATAGCTAAGGCAGCTTTGGAGAGGAAGGGTCAAATCTACCGCCAATACGCAAACAAAGGTGCGAGAACAATTGATCTTGAACCAAATCAAGACATACTTTTGTTACTTCCAGACAAACGAAATTTATTATTGACCTCTTGGCAAGGGCCATTCAAGGTGGTGCGTAAAATTTCAGATGTTGACTATGAAATATCGATAAACGGACACTTAAAGATATTCCATGTCAACATGTTGAAACCTTACTTTTCACGACAAGAGACAGAAGTAGAGACAGACGAACATAGTGCACCCACACCTAGTGATCAGACGACAGAAATACACAACGCAACTACACTAGTTAGCGAGACTGGCAAATCCGACGATATCCATACATCTAGTGAGAATACAGAATACGCACTTAGCACCACCACCGTACTGAATCAGGTAGACGACGACGGAATGGAACTACCTGTTCCTATTGTAGACAAGACTGCGACATTGGATAGCATACGGATAGAACAGGGACTAACAGACGGTCAACGACGACAACTATTAGAATTAGTGACGGAGTATAAAGACATATTTTCTGACATTCCAGGTAGGACGGACAGAATCGAGCACTCCATTCTTCTTTCGGACTCTAAGCCTATTAAATGCAGGCCGTACTCAATCCCACTTAGCTATAGGGAAAATCTAAATAAGGAAATACTTAATTTAGAAGCTAGTGGGATCATTCAGAAGTCTACATCTGAGTACTCCTTTCCAATCGTCCTAGTTAAGAAAAAAGACTCCACAATTCGTCTGTGTGTGGACTATCGAAAACTTAACAACGTCACCAAGATCGACGCAGGGCCAATTCCTTCCTGCGAAGATCTTATTCTTGACATGTCCACCTCCAAAATCTTTTCTAAATTAGATCTTACTAAGGGAGATTGGCAGGTCCCTATGCAGACTCAATCCATTCATCTTACTGCTTTTTCAACACCTTTAGGACTTTACGAGTGGCGTTTTCTTCCTTTCGGACTCCGAAACGCTCCTGCCACTTTCGTACGCTTAACTAGAGATCTACTGCATGGAGTGACGAATACAGTGACGTATATAGATGATATATGTGTCCATACTGATGACTGGACAACACACTTACTGAAACTAAGACATATCTTTGATAGGTTGCGACTCTTCGGTCTCACTGTCAAACCGAGCAAAGTCGAATTGGGCCTAAAAGAAATTGATTTTTTGGGTCATGTCATTTCACAAGGTCAACTAAAGACTGACAATAGAATCATTACCAAAATTATGAACCTGACCATGCCTACCACAAAGAAGCAGGTCAGAAGCCTTTTGGGGTTAGTAAATTACTATAGCAAATTCATGCCAAACTTAGCTGAAATTACAAGTGTATTTTCAAATGTTTTAAAAGCATCTGTAAAACTAGATGTCAAAGATGCATTATTAATTTCTGCATTGTCAAAATTGAAAATCCTGTTTAGTAATGTACCAATCCTCCGCTTGCCTAATCCTAGGCTCGTTTATTATCTTAGGACAGATGCCAGCAAAATCTCCATCGCTGCAGTGCTAGGCCAATTTTATGAGGGCATCTTCCATCCGATTTGCTACGTGAGCCGTAAGATCACACCTGCTGAGTCCAGATATTCCATATCAGAGTTGGAAGCCCTAAGCGTCATCTATGCGGTGAGGAAGCTTCATCGATTTCTAGCGGGTGTTCACTTCGTTGTCCAGACTGACAACTCCCCAATCACGGTCATACAAAGTGGTGTGCATCGGAATGACCGTATATAAAGGTGGTCGCTAATACTACAAAACTATACGTTCAGTATAGAGCATATTAAGGGTAAGGACAACATTCTGGCTGATACCCTTAGTCGACCATCTGAGGTAGAAATACCGCAGATTCCGCATAAGAGTGTAGAGTAATAGATTATTAGTACATTAGAATATTCTATGAAAAATATTTTACAAATACATAGACATTATGTGCTGAACTATGTACTAAGAACAGCGAGCTACCATGTGTCCGTAGACAAAAGAAGAACTGTGCTCCGAGAACAAATATATCACCGTGTGAACTGGGACAGCTCGTTACTAACTAAGCTCCATATAGCTTCCGGTGAATCATTTGTGGTAAGCAGAGAAAAACAGTGTCAGAACATAACATAAATACAAACACGAAAATACTGGTCTACGACACAATCGAACTCTACAGGTGCAATACCCATAGGACACAAGTATGACTGTGTAATGTGTTTAATATACCCAGGACAAGTGTGAATATATATTATGCCAATGAAAGCAATTTCTGAACATTAGGGCAACGACTAACCTGAGGTATTTAAATACTATGTATATATAAACTTATTGTGATATGTATAACATTTTAATATAGTGATAAATTATAGGTAGATTAGGTCACTTTAATTTACATTTAGAGTTAGACAATATAATAGTTTTCATTTTTTTTAATTAGTTTAGATAGGATTAATTAGATAGATCAGTAATTTACCCACTTACTTACCTTAAAAGTAGAATAGGATAGTAATTTAAACGTAATAACAGCTAATTATAAACTAGAATAAAAAGTTTAGATAGTATTAGTACCATTTAGGTTTATTACATTTCAATTTGTTTCATTTCATTTGAGTTCATCCCATCTTAATGAACCAGTCCATTTAACAAACGTGATCATGTATTATTAGTATTAATGTACATCATTATCATAGGATAAAAAGATTATACAATTAAACATACATCATTTACACCATATAGAGTAAAAATATCAATCATATATTTTTCCATTTAAAAACATTAGTTATAATTTTGTTATATTTCACATTACCCATGTTAGAAAGGTACATAATTGATTACATTTCACATTACCCATTTCATAAAGGTACATAACTCATCTCACATCAATTTCATTTTAAATAGTTAGATTACGTCCCTTAAATTAGATAAACATTAGGATTAATGTGGCAAATTAAATTAAAATAGGTAACACATTAGATACATATTTATAGAACTAGTATGTCAGTATTTAGAGTATTATTTCAGTAGAATATAGTAGTTACTAATACCAGGGTACAAACCATCAACCCTTTTTCTTACATGTAAATATGTGTAAATACATGACTCGTGCAGCAATTGACGCACAGTCATTTAGCTCAACTTTGTCAAACTGAGCCAAACTTGTACAGTGTCACTCCAAGGTTTTTAAATAATTGTGAGGGTAAAAGATGTGTGACAGAAGTGAGGGTAAAAGATGTGTGATAGAAGTGTAAAAGTGAGAGCGAATGTTAATGTTACAGGAGAGGGTGAGATCGGCGGAGTTTTTCTGCCGCTCAACGCGACTTTTTATTTTTTTATCTGCGTCAAGTGTTTGCTTTCGATGTTGAAAATGTGCTGTCTTGAATGTGTTGTGTGTAGTTTAGTGTAGATCTTACAGAAAGTATTTTAAGTCTCATAAGACGGGACGTAGTCACTAATTAGTGTTATACACTTGTTTGTGGCCACATTTAACCGAATTATGGCACTTGAAAACTAACTTACATACACATGATAGTTAGATACACATGTTAGAAGTTAGATTATACTATTAGTTAGATGCAAACACGCAAACAACCAGAAAAACAAACATATAAATTGCATACATTTTTTGTAGATCAAAGGGAGATAACTCCGGGTCAGGGGACATAATAGACAACGAAACACTAACTTAACAGTGAAAGATAACTTTACACGTGGAACCGAGATAGGTAAAGCCTGTCGCACACAGCTTGTGTAATGGTTGTTTAATATTATATGGGGGACATGGAGCAATTCATGTGTTGACCCTAAGAAAGTCAACTTTGTATGGGTAGTGAGTTAATTTACTATTTGAGGGCAGGTCTTATAAGACAACGGTCCTGTTCAGACATACCTCTAAATAATATAATATTGCGATTGAGAAGAGGGCTCACGCCAACCAGACAAGTTTGTGGCGATTGCCAGTAGCCAAGTAAAGTGATACTACATTGTGACAATAGTCAGTAGAAGTCTATTAAGTTACCCAAAGCCAGGTTATCAGCAGTCTTTGACAAAAATTAGATACACTAATTTTTTACAAACCTCTTGCGTCACAACCAATGAGTCAAAGTTGATGACGCAACACAGGAGGGGAGGGTGTGTGTCAAAGACTGAAACAGATAGGAGAGAGGTCTGGCGCAAGATAGAAGACCACCGGAAAGAGTGGTCAACCTCAAGTAGATTAGAGGTAACATAGTGCCCCGATATAAGGGCAGGGTATGTGATAGAAAGGGGGACTATTAACTAGTTCTCTCATGAGACACGGAGGCATCGACCAGATAGTTAGTACTCTGGTCACGACAGAATCACGCCTACGTGATAGCCACGGAGAAGAGTGCCACTCAATAGGAGAACGGCTGCTACAAGCGTGCTGAGTGTAACAGCACGCAAAAAGCCGAAGGACGCAACAAGGTCCTTCCGCGTGCTGTGTAGCCACGCGTGTAGGAAAAGGCAGACTGGGGACTGACTTCGTAGAGAGCAGATCGTTTAGTGTCGATAGGAGTTTTTTGAAGCCAATTAGATAGAGATTAGCAATAGGGTTTAGGAAACTAGAGATAGGCAATTCTGTGGCTTTGTGTGTAATTTGATAGCGACAGTTTTTGTAAATGTAAAGAGCCAACGGCAATAAAATGTACCATTCATTTCCTCTCACACGACTTGCAAGTTTCTTGTGTGGTGTGGGAGAAGTAATCCTATGATGCCTGACACATTGGTTGTTGACACAAATACATTTTAATTACCAATAACAATTAATAGTGATCAAGTGTGCATATCCTTTACAGGACATCGCTGTCAACATTAGCATCTTTCAGCTGTCTGAGCGTAATCTTGCCTAGTACATCAACAGCAGCTGAAAGATGCCGGTGCTGACTGAAACGTCCTGTAAGAGATATGCAACATTTAAAAAAAAATCATACCAATCCAATCCAACCCAATTTTTGGTACGAATACCCCCTTTCAGCCTTCGAGTTTTCGACTTGGCTATACTTGGGGTATTTATGGTGTAGTCATAGGAACTCCGACGCGGAGAAAACACGGCAGGGGGCTTCAGATCTTCAGAAGGAAACTCCCTTCCCCGAGCATTTCGGATCCTTTAATTTCTTAATACTTTCTGGGGACGGTCCCGTCCCGGTCATGACTCCAGGCGTCTGTCCCCTGCCGTGGAGACGTCCTTTCGGTCATGTTCGTTATTCCTGATTTAAGTTTGTCCCTTCGCTGTTACCTTGTCCAGCCTGAAGCCCTCCCTCCCTCGGTGGGGGAAGACAGTGCAGTCTTTGTCTGCCCCTTGACACTTGTGGTTGTGGGATGCTTGCTTCATCTCCCGCCACGGCCTCCGTCGCCTCTACTTATCTCTGTTGCCGTGTGCCTTCCTCGCACCCCGTTCACGGCGTCACACCAATTTAGGAAGCCGGATTCTTCCTTTCTACTCGGACCCACCGCTTGGTCTGTCTGCAACTGACTAGACCATATAGTATGCGTATCTCGTGATATAGCGAGGTGGGGGTTACTATGGCAGCTTTGTTTATTGCACTCGGGCTGGGTGCGACCTACAGTCGATTACCGCATATTGTGGAGGGTGGACGTCTGCCGACATTTGCGTGATTGACTGCACTGGGACTCGCCACCACGTTCGAAGGAAAGGCTGAAGAACTGACACGAGACGTTTGTATAGTTCGTGGTTTTGATTGTGAAATTGTTGGTATTGCAGTTACCGCTTCTAACCATACTAGTGCCTAGACTCATTCCAATTTAAGTTGCGGCAGTTCCACAGTCAGCACGAGGCCTTTTCGGCTGCCTCAGACAGTTGTTTTTGGGCCCGGGCCCTTGCACATCAGCACATCGAACACGAAGTAGGAGACAAGATCTCTCGCGCCTACCTCGACGACGAACAGCCTGACGGTGTAACCCGCCCACCTGAGACTCGCGACCATGTCATTGTACTTCTCTGTCTTGTACAGGTGCTGCTCCTCAATATTCGATTCGTACGGGACGGTCAGCTCAATCAGCGTTAGCTGCTTGGTTGACGAGGAGATAAGCACAATGTCATGTTGCCCTCGCAACGTCGAAGACGGTAGCAAGCGGCAAGTCGTCAGCTTTCCCATTATTGCGCCCTGCTCGGACCAAGGAAATTTCCATCGGCCTTGGTCCGTTCCCCTCCTTCTTAGCCTTCATTCGTGCTGTGTCCACTATGGCGGCCAACGCGGTCAGGACTGTGTTGTCCCGCCAAGTGAACCGCCCTTGGGTCAGGGCGACCTTACACCCAGACAGCACGTGTTCCGCTGTCTGGACTATACTTGTTCGTCTTTCGTACATTGGGCTGCTTGTTGTCAACTTCCCGGCTTCTGATGTTCTTATATCAAATACATTTAAATTACTAATTAAAATTAATGGCGATCAAGTGATATGTTTACAATATATTATGGTTTGGACTTCCGATTCAATGTCCTAAAGTCTGGCGAAGGTGATTATGTCTGCGCACAGCTTTGTGTCTCGTGTGCTGCCACTCCTTTCTGATGTTGATATTCCTCCATGCCGTGATGCCAAACCGCACAAGTTAGTCTCTCTTTAGACGAGCCTGCGTGCCCACTTCTTGACCCTTTGAAAATAACGTTTGTTCGTTCGTTTGTTTGTTCGTCCTGCCTTTCTTATTCTCCAACGATTCCATTGAGACGACATACTGCAGTGTTCCCTTTCTCTGACACGGCCACAAACATATTGTGCGACAAACTCCACCAGAGATTAAAGCGTCTCCAAGCTGGAAATCAGGATGTGAGTGCACGGTAGGAGATGGACAAATGGGAAGACCCTCCCCCGGGAAGTGCGAGGTACTCTTCGAGAGGGTGGGGTTGGGGAAAGAAGGGCTGCTGCTTCTGACGACTGCAGACCTGCTGTGAGCTCACTCAGCAAATGTGTTTTCTAGCAATGAACATTGATTACGTCTGCTGGTGTATAATATGTGTTTGTTGTTAAATAAGGGCGTTCTGTTCTCCAAAGCTAGACGTCCCAGGTGGTTTATCATCCCTGTGTGTCATTAGGATGACAGCCTCTGCTTTTGACCTTGGCCAGCTGAAGTGGAAATACTACACATTGATCTTAGCCAAAGGGCCGAGAAATAACACAACTCAAGATCATTTGGCCTTTCAAAGGCCTGCCAAAAATATAAAAATAGATAGTAACGAATAACTTCACGATGGGATGATAAGGTTATGCATATATTATTCTAGAAAAGCCACGAAGCAGATTATAAAAGTGTATTGTGCAAAAATGTAACTAAATAATATAATTACTTATGTTAATACACTGTTTTGTTTTTTACAACAGATATAAAGTAACTTATTGCGGAATAGCAGTAAGGGTTGATTTTTAAATGAAATTAACGAAAAATTAACAAATGAATTTCCAGAAATGTAAATGTTAGAAAAATCTTTAAATTAGGTAATGCCCCTTAATATGTTAAGATGTTATGTCCCATTCTTTAATTAAATTGTGTTCGTTCCTTATGTTTAAGTCGTTTCCACATAAATTGTTTGAACAGAATCTTTTATAAATTCGGTCACTAACTATTATGCTAGCATGATGTTATGATAATCTGGACATGCACTAAGTAAATAATTTAAAAAAAAAAATAAACAAGCGAAATACCATTTTATGATTTCATGTGCGCAGAATTTGGTTTTCATTACGATAATTATCGTAAGTAGTGGTAGTCTTTTACCGTTTGCATGATGGGAGACATACCGACCAATACCGAGATGTCAACTGCAACTAGAAACAGATTGTTGAACTGCTACATATATCGTGTACAATTATAAGGATGTGAATCGTGTACAGTATGAAGAAAAGCAGGCAAACATATCTTGGCAGTGGAGATGTAATTCTGAGGAAAATTCAAAGAATACCATGGAGGGACAACAAACAACAATGAAAAAGTTCTGCAAGGAAAACAAAAATGAAAACCATACATTGACTGGAGAAATTAAACATAGACAGACACGATTATTTAGGGCACGTTTTTTAATCAAGAAGAAAAAAAAACCTAGACACCTTAGTAACAACCTACAAGATTGTGGTGGAAAGAACAAAAGGAAGACAGAGAGATAAATATCTGGATGGTTAGATCACGAGACATAATTTTGACCAGAAAACAAAGTTGATCCAAGACTCTGATGATGGTGGGGGTTGGCGAAACATGGCCGAACATGAGTATCTACATGTCACATGATGATGACTAACAAATCAACAGAAATGAAAAAGAGTAAGGCCTGGATTGATAGAGTTACCACTGATAACGTCATGGGAGTTGTCGATGGAACTACGGAGTTCGTGCTTTGTGCGACGCTTACGGCAGGCCGCTCTGTGGAAAGACATGTGAGATAAAACCTGTTGCAATGAAATCGGCACTCTAGCTTGTAAACCATGAGTTCCTATTTAATCCCGCACTCTCTACCGAGTTTCGGACCTTGTGTATAACCCACTTCCGAATACAGAACCAACTGTACCGCCTTGAGGAGCAGCAGTATGAGAGAAGTCGTACACTCAACGGCCAACCCGTCTAATCGTGTGTACCGGGTTGACGACAAACGCAGATGAGAGCTCGAGAAGTATCTTATATATAAAAAAGGATCTCCGTCTGTCCGTCTGTCCGTATGTCTGTCCTTTATGCGCTCGCGAACGGCCCATCCGATTGAGATGAAATTTTCTACACGCCTTCCTTTCATTCCAGTGCAGCCCACTGTCATAGTTTTTTTTTCTTCTTCCTCCTCCTCCCTCCTCCCCCTCCCAAAATACGTACGTCCAGGAAATGGTCTTCTACATAGACAGTTCTCTCTGAGGTCCGCGATAACATATTAACCTGTTGGGATGGCAATCAATCATCCTACTACCTCCTCCCTCCTCATCATTCCTCCTCCTCCTCCTCCCCCTCCTTCTCCTCCCTCCTCCTTCTACCCCTCCCTCCCTCCTCCTTCTTCCTCCTCCTCCCTCCTCCCCCTCCCAAAATACGTACGTCCAGGAAATGGTCTTCTACATAGACAGTTCTCTCTGAGGTCCGCGATAACATATTAACCTGTTGGGATGGCAATCAATCATCCTACTACCTCCTCCCTCCTCATCATTCCTCCTCCTCCTCCTCCCCCTCCTTCTCCTCCCTCCTCCTTCTACCCCTTCCTCCCTCCTCCTTCTCCCTCCACCTCCTCCCTCCTCCTCTCTCCTCCTCCCTCTCCCTCCTCCCTTCTCATCCTCCCCCACCTACGTTCTCCTCCTCCCTCCTCCTCCCCCTCCCTCCTCCCCCTCCTCCTCCTCCTTCACCCTCCTCCCTCCTCCTCCTCCTCCTTCATCATCCTCCCTCCTCCTCCTCCCTCCTCCTCCTCCTCCCTCCTCCCTCCTCCTCCCTCCTCATCCCTCTTCCTCCTCCCTCCTCCTTCTCCCCTTTCCCCCCTCTTTCTCTTAATCCCTCCTCCTCCCTTCTCCTCCCTCCTATTCATCCCTACTCCTCCTCCTCCCTCCTCCTCCCTCCTCTCTCTTCCTCCTCCCTCCTCTCTCTTCCTCCTCCCTCCTCTCTCTTCCTCCTCCCTCCTCCTCCTCATTCCCCCTGCTCCCTCCTCCTCCTCCCTTCTCCTCCTCCCCCTCCTACCCCTCCCTCCTCCCCCTCATCCGTCTTCCTCCCTCCTCCTTCTTCCTCCCTCCTCCTCCCCCTCCTCCTCCCTCTCTTCCTCATCCCTCCTCCTCCATTCTCCTCCTCCCTCCACCTCCTCTCTCTACCTCCTCCCTCCTCCTCCCTTCACATTCCTCCTCCTCCCTCTTCCTCCTCATCCCTCCTCCTCTATCCTCCTCCCTCCTCCTCCTCCTCCCTCTACCTCCTCCCTCCTCATTCCTCCTCCTCCCTCTTCCTCCTCCTCCCTCTCATCCTCTTCCCTCCTTCTCCTCCCTCCTCCTTCTCCCTCTTCCTCCCTCCGCCTCCTCCCTCCTCCCACTCTCTACTCCTCCCTCCTCCTTCTCCTCCCTCCTCCTCCTCCCTCTTCCTGCTCCCTCCGCCTCCTCCCTCCGCCTACTCTCTCCTCCTCCTCCCTCCTCCTCCCTCTCCCTCCTCCTCCTCCTCCTCCTGCGATCTCCTCCTCCCTCCTTCTCCCTCTTCCTCCTCCCTCCTCCTCCCCCTCCTCCTCCACCCTACTCCTCCCTCCTCTTCCTAATCCCTCCTCCTCCCTCCTCCTCCCTCCTCCTCCCTCCTCTTCCCTCCTCCACCTCCCTCTTCCTCCTCCCTCCTCCATTTACCCAAGACAGACAGACATACAGATAGTCGGGAACGGGATCTTATATGACTACTTATATGATTTAAATGAGATGCTCTCCACCATGGGCTGGGCCGGGTCAGACAGACAGACAGACAGACAGACAGATAGATAGACAGACAGACAGACAGACAGTCGGGAACGGGAGCTTATATGACTACTTATATGAATTAAATGAGATGCTCCCCACCAGAGTCTGGGCGAAGCCGGGCCGTGTCAGCTAGTTGCTTTATAAATATGAGACAAGGGTGTGCATTACCCTGAGGTCTGTACAATGTTTATTGAGTGAGCACATTTAAACAGGTAGAAAGAAGTCTGGAATCACATTAAATATGTTGCATGTCGTCGCGAACAACCCCAACATCACAGGTCGATTTTCTAGGGAATTTTACGTTCAGTAATTTGTCATTGCAGGCTCCGTGGCGAAGGCGTTACGACGCAATTCGTAATATCGCATACCGCGTTCGACACACAGCAGCGGGCGATTTGGAAGCAGACCGTCTAGCGTTGGTTTCCCATACAAACATATGAGTGCTGGTCGTTCAGAAAGCAATGACAAACATTTTTTATTTCGCTTATCCTTTACTTGATATCGCTGTCAACACCAGCATTTTACCGCTGTTGTTGATTTCTTGGTAAGATTCGCTCAGTAGTTTGCCATTGCTTTCTGAGCGGCAGGCTCACTTATCCCGTAAGTGAATAACGCGACGAGACCCGATATAAATTCTCGCGCGCTGCGTTACCCCATGTAGATAAACGGGATTACGGATAAAGTCATTTAAACCCTAGTCCATAGGGACCAGCAATGGCAAACTACTGAAAGTAAATTAACAAGACATCACAAACAGACAGCAAGTGGTGGGGTTGAATGCAACGTCATGTAAAGGATATGCAACTAACTTTGTTTTTTTTTAAATTTACCATTGCTTTCTGAACGAGATGTCAACATTCAAGTCCAACTGACCAGTGTAGGGATTGAACCGCCGACAGAGCACCGGAAATTTATTCTCAAGCGCATTAACCCAGCGGCCACGAAGATCTCTCCATATTGGAGGAGTAGCAATAAACAGTAAAAGATACACAGACGGCTATTTTATTAACCGAACCATAGCGGAGTTAAATGTAAACATTAGGCGATCAAAATGACCGGATATTACAATAAACAAAAACAATGGTTATCAACAATAACACCATCGACCGCCCGTGTGTTGCCGGGGCCCATACGGGAGAGCAAAGAATAGTTACACTGTTGCCTACCATGCACGTCGTAAGAGGCGACTAAGGAAACTATGGTCCCGTCGCCCTGCTACTGAGTAAGTGCGTTGCGCGACACTGTGATCTGTGAATTTCGCGTGGAATGCTTTTGCATCTGTCCGCGATTGTTTTTAGCGTGAACTGTATGTTCGGAACGATGACGTCCGGCTGTTGCTGGATTGACTGGTTTGCCTTTTCAGTTCACTAGTGCTTTTTTCAGGAGACTCCTGGGAGTCGTCGCTGTAGCTACGGAGTTCGTGCTTTGCGCGGCGCTTTCGGTGGGTCGCCCTGCGGAAAGAGACCGAGCCATATGGGATAAAACCTAGGTCAATGAAGTCTTTCTGGTGACTGCCGTTTCCGTCAACGATGAACTGTATTTTTCGAGAGGACTTTTGTGTTGGCGTTCTGGCGGCGGCATTATGCACAGTGTACCTGTGCGGGCTGTTGGCGTGCCGACACTCCTGTCTATTCCATTGTTCAAATGGGGCAGTGAGGACGGTTTTGTGTGATATTCACTGGCACAGGAACGGAGCAATATGGGGACGACCCGTTGCCGTAAACTTGGAACCGCGACTAACTAACTAACTAACTAATTAACTAACTAACTAACTAACTAACTAACTAACCAACTAACTAACTAAACTAACTAACTAACTAACTAACTAACTAACTAGCTAACTAACTAACTATCTAACTAACTACCTAACTAACTAACTAACTAGCTAACTAACTAACTAACTAACTAACTAACTAACTAACTACATTGGCACCTTTCCGTCTTGACAGACGATAGTTTGGTACATTGTGCTTCAAAAAGGCTTAATAACTACGATCCATGGCGGTGGCGAGTGTGGCTGGTAAGGCCAATTCTTGCTGCAAATGTTTGCCCACAGAAGGTGCATGTGAAATCATGGTCATATCCACCATGTTGCACCATCTTACGTCTCTCACGCTCTGTGTGTGCTTTATCTGCAATCATTTTCTCCTTTGTCTTTATTCCATTTCTGATAGGTGCCCTCCATGCAACACGTTCAGCGGCGATGTGCTCCCAATGTGCATTATCAATGCCTGTATCAATCATGTCCCGCTTACACACATCTTTGTATCGTAGTAGAGGCCGACTCTGAGATCTCCTACCCGTCTGTAATTCACCAAAAAAGATGTCCTTTGGTATTCTACCATCATCCATCCTCCTAACGTGCCCTATCCATCTAAGTCTACGAAGACTGAGCATGGAATGCACCGTCACACAACCTGATCTTTCCAATACTTCAGTATTTGTGATTTTGTCTTGCCACATAATACCAAGTATTCTTCGCAGACACCGCATATGAAAGCTGTTTAAACGTTTCTCTTGGCGTGAGTAAGTTGTCCAGGTTTCACTGTCATAAAGAAGAGTACTAAGGACACAGGCTTAGTAGACGAGGACATTTGTTTTGGCAGTAAGCTTCCTGTTCTCCCAGACTCTTTTTACTAACATGTTCATTGTTGTTGCTGCCTTGCCAATCCTGATGTTGATTTCCTGATCGAGGGATAATTTGCTATTTACCTCTGATCCTAGATATGTAAAATGGTCTACTATCTCCAGTTCAGCGTCGTCAATAAAGATTGATGGTACACCATTTGCACATTGTGACATAATATGTGTCTTCTTTTAGTTAATTGTTAAACTAAATTCAGAACAAGCATTGGAGAATGCAGATAGTAGATGTTGTAATTCTTCCTCAGAGTGGGTCGTAATATCAGCAGCATCCGCAAAAAGCAACTCTCTGATTAGTACCCTGCTAATTTTGGTCTTGGCCTTCAATCTCTGAGCATTATAGAGGCCACCATCTGAGCGTGAGTGAATGTATATACCGTCATCCTGATCACGAAAGGCATATTTCAGTAGAAGTGAAAAGTATATCCCAAAGAGGGTGGGGGATAGTACACAACCTTGCTTAACTCCACTCTTGATTTCAAACTCTTCTGAAGTTGAGCCATCAAACTTGATTATACCCTTCATGCCTGTGTGGAACGATTCCACAATGGACAGAAGAGTTGGCAGACAATCTTCTTTAGTGCTTTGAACAGACCCTCACGACTGACCAAATCGAATGCCTTTGTGAGGTCGATGAAGGCAATAAACAGTGGCTGATTTTGTTCCCGGCATTTTTCTTGCATCTGTCGCAATGAGAATATCATATCAATGGTAGACCGGTTCTGACGGAAGCCGCACTGTGATTCGGGTAGACTTGATCTCCCAGGACTTGAAGTCTGTGCAGGACAATTCTGGCAAATACTTTCCCAACAATACACAGAAGTGAGATAACCGTATAGTTGTTACAGTCGCTCCGATCTCCCTTGTTCTTGTACAGCGTTATGATGTTTGAATCTTTGAAATCCTGTGGGACTTGTCCTTCTCGCCAGCATAGCTCTATTAGCTGGTGGATCTGTAGAGCGAGTGTGTCTTGCCCACTCCTGATTACCTCTATTGGAATCCCATCCTTACCTGGAGCCTTGCCTGATGCAAGCTCATTTATAGCACACTTAACTTCTGTTATAGTGGGAAGTGTGTCCAGGTGGTCAAGAGTTGGCAGGGCCTCTATGGCGTTGAGGGCATCATCCGCTAGCTTGGTCTCACTTGAGTAAAGCTCTAAATAGTGCTCGACCCATCTATCCATCTGCTGTTTCTTATCAGTGATGATTTCTCTAGTCAAGGTTTTCATCGGTGCACTTCTTTTGATCATTGGACCACAGGCTTTCTTTATCCCTTCATACATGCTTCTGATGTTTCCCTTATCACTTGCGATTTGAATGGACTCACATAACTTGATCCAATAGTCATTCGCACACTGCCTGGCAGCCTTTTGTACATCCTTCCTCGCTTGCTTCAGCTCACTCAGAGTGTTATGCGTTGGTCTTTCCTTGTTTCTTAAGAGAGCTATCTTCTTGTTATCAATCAAGGGCTGCACAGTCTGGCATTTTGCCGCAAACCAGTCCTGCCTCTTATGATCCACAGTGCCGTAAACCCCTACCGCTGTTTTATAAATAGTTTCCTTAAGTTTACTCCATTTATCATTTACTATACAACTTTCTGATGTATCATTGAAAGCGTCTTCAAGTTGCTGTTGAAATTCAAAGCACTTTCCATGATCGTGAGTGTTAGTAATATTAATCCTGGGGCTAGACTTATGTTTAGCTGTGTAGATTCTCTTTGGTCTCAGTCTAACCCTTTCAACAACCAAAGAATGATCTGTATCACAGTCAGCACTGTGGTAACTTCGAGTTAATGATGTACGGTTCAGATGTTGTCTCCGTGTGATAATGAAGTCTAGCTGATGCCAATGGCTGGATCTTGGATGTTTCCATGTGACCTTATGCATCTCTTTTGTTTAAAAAAAAAAGAGTTTGTAATACATATGTCATTTCTAGTGCATTGCTCCAGCAGCCTTTGCCCATTATCATTCATGCGACCGATGTTGTATTTTCCAAGGCACACTGGCCATGAACTCGGGTCCTTGCCCACACGAGCATTGAAATTACCGAGCATATAAATGTAGTCGGATTTAGGAACTGCCTTAATCGCAGAGTCTAGCTGCTCATAGAACGTATCCTTCACATCATCAGAGGAAGCGAGTGTCGGTGCATATGCAGTGAGAATGGTGGCAAATCCATAAGAGGTTGCCAAGCGCAGTGATAATAATCTTTCATTACCTCCAGCTAGGATATCAATCATTCCCAGTAGCGAATTCTTCACTGCAAAGCCCACACCATGTTGCCTTTTTTTCTGCCTGCCCTATTCCCTTCCAAAAAAAAGGTGTAATTGTTTTCCCTGAGTGACCCTTCCTAAGCTAGGCGAGTCTCCTGCAGGCCAGCAATATCAATGTTAAGACGATGGAGTTCAGCATCAATCTCAGCCGTTTTTCTCACATCGTCAATATTTGACAAGTCAGTGGAAAATCCTGGACACATGGTTCTCACGTTCCAGGTTGCAAGCCGTAGCTTGAGGTTTCTATTCTTTTTATTAGTACCTGGTGCATTGGTTTTACAGCCTGCGATTTAGATTTTGTCCTAGCCCCAAGCACCCATTGAAGCAGGCAGGCTGTGGCGGATCAGCACCCAATTGGATGGTGGCTGCCCAGCTTGAGGCGGGCGGTAGCTGATCAGTAGCACCTGTAGGTGTCTCCCACCGTCAGAGGCAACGCGTGGCGCCCCATATCTACGCCAACTGACAAGGACTTATAACCCGTAATAGTTGCCTCTCGCTTTGATTCCGAGACCGGTTAAGACCAGGGATGGAGTTATTGCCTCCCCATAGCACAAAGCCTGGGCTAAAATAAAGAAACACCATGTGTTGCCCATGCAGCATGATCTCTCTCTCGGCCTGCCTAGTTCACTTCAGAGGAAGGCTGACACCTATAATCTGGAACAAGACAAGCTGCAGAAGCTGCCGGATCAGCAAAGCAATGCTCTAACTGTCCGCCTGTCGGAGCTTCGATCCTAGACCAGCTGCCAACCAAGGCTTAGGGCCTGGTCTGCCCTGCCATGACTTATTTTGTCTTTGGGTTGCATTTCCTCGCACCAGGATAAGGCTAATACCCTCCCAATTAAGTTCTTCCGCACGAAGCCGTTGGCACAATGTGGGGTGTCGGGTTTGGTAATCGCCGCCCAACATTCGACGCTGACAGAAAGCAGGTAGTACCGTCTACTGTCAAATGGTAGCTCAGTCATATCTGACTAAGACCTAACTAACTAACTAACTAACTAACTAACTAACTAACTAACTATCTAACTAACTAACTAACTAACTAACTAACTAACTAACTAACTAACTAAATAACTAACTAACTAACTAACTAACTAACTAACTGACAGCATCAAGCCGTTGTTGCAAATTAATGTTCTCAATTTTTTTTATCTCTCTTTCTTTCTTATGTTCTTTCCACCACAATCTTTTAGGCTGTTACTAAATAATCTAATCTTTTTTTTTAAATTAAAAATCTTGCCCTAAATAATCGTGTCTGTCTCTGTTTAATTTCTGTAATCAGTGTATGGTTTTCATTTTGTCCTTGCAAGACTTTCTCATTGTTTTTGGTGTCTCCCCATGGTATTTTTTGCATTTTCCACAGAAATTACATCGCCACTGCCAACAGATGTTTTCCAGCTTTTCTTAATACTGTACACGATCTATGTAACAGTTTAACAATCTTTTTCTAGTTGCAGATGACAATCTGTATTGGTCAGTATGTTTCCCATCATGCAAACGGTGAAAGACTGCCACTACCTACGCAAATTATCATAATGAAAATCAAATACTGTGCACATGATATAATAAAATGGTACATCTCTTGTTAATTTATTTCTGTTATTTATTTAGAGGATGCACAGATTATCATAACAACAGGCTAGCATAATTGTTGACTGCTGACCGAATGTACAAATAATTCTTTTCAAACAACTTCTGAAGAAGCCACGTAAGCAAAGGGAACAAATAAAATAAAATTAATGTATGGGACATAACAACTTAACATGTTAAGGGACATTATCTAATCTAAAGATATTTCTAACATTTACATTTCTTGCGACTACATTGTTAATATTTCTTTAATTTCATTTGTAAATCAACTCTTACTACTATTCCCCAATATTATAAGTTATATATGTAAAGAAACATAAACAGCGTATTAACACAAGTTATTATGGTAATACTTATTTGCAGAATACATTTTTATAATCTGCTTTCTTGGCTTTTCTAGAATAATACGTGCGTAACTTTAGCATTCCATCGCCAAGCCAAATGCTTAGCCAATTCTTTATATTTTTGACTGGCCCTTGAAAGGCCAAATAACCTTATTCTCGGCAAATTGGCTAATTTCGAAGTGTAGTATCATCTCCGCAGCGTCAGCAGCAAAGGTGGTCATCCGCGTTACACACAGGGGGGCGGAACATCATGAGGTGTCTACCACTGGAGAACAGAACGCCCTTATATTAAAACAAAAGTTTGTATGCACGGACACACGTAATCAATGTTCACTGCTAGAACACCCACTGCTGAGCGAGCTCAACCCCTAGATGAGTACCTCGCGTCCATTACGTTCCTCACACTTTGCGGGAGTGTGCCTTCCTGTTTTTCTGTCTCCTGTCGTGCGCTTACATGCGCAGAGATAGATAGATATACAGATAGAGAGAGAGAAAGAGAGAGAGAGAGAGAGAGAGAGAGAGAGAGAGAGAGAGAGCAACAACAACAACAACAAACACAACCAAAACATGCAACAAAATAAAGAGATTCTTATATAAAATACAATTAATTTTTTTTTTTTCATATCTCGTACACGACGTTGCGGTCAACATCATCATTTGTCAGCTGCTGTTGATGCACTAGGCACGATTACGCTCATTAGTTTGCCATTGCATCCTGAGCGACCAGCTCACATACTCCGTAAATTACCAATGCGGCGAGAACCGCTACCGATTCTCGTGCAGGTAACGTTACTCTCGAGAATATATGGGTTACGGAGAAAGACGTTAAACCCTAGGCCGGGGAGACCGGCATATTTAAATTACCAATAAAAATTAATAGCGATTAAGTGTTACGTTTACTGTATATTATGGTTTGGACATCCGATTCAGTATCCCAAAGTCTGATCATGTCTGTGGTAGCCTTGTGTCTCGTGTGTTGCCACTCATTTCTAATGTCGATATGCCTCCATGCAATGATGCCAGCCGCCTATTTTCGTCTCTCTTTAGAGGGGCTTGCGTGCCCAATTCTTAACCCTTTGAAAATAAAGTTTCTTCGTTCGTTCGTTAGTTCGTTCGGTCGTTCGTTCGTTCATTCGTTCGTTCGTTCGTTCGTCTCCCCCTGCCTTCCTTCTGCTCAAGTTTACCCCTGTGGCGACATACTGCAGTGTTCCCTTTCTCATGACACGTCCACAAACTTATTGTGGGATAACCGCCATCAGAGAAGCGTCTCCAAGCTGGAGATCAGGATGTGAGCGCGCCGCATGAGAAGGACAAACAGGAAGACCCTCCCCGGGGAAGTGTGAGGAACGTAATGGACGCGACCTACTAGTCTAGGGGATGAGGGTGGGGGATAAGGGGGGAGGGGGAATGTGGCTGCTTTTGACGACTGCAGACCTGCTGTGAGCTCGCTCAGCAATGTCTTTTCTAGCAGTGAACATTGATTAACGTTTGTCAGTGTATACACACTTTTTGTGGGCTTTTTATATGAGGGCTTTCTGTGCTTCAGGGTAACGCCACATGTGGTCCTTCGTCCCTGTGTGTCATCCGGATGACCGCCTCTGCTGCGGACCCTGGCCAGATCAAGTGCAGATACTACACTTTGATATTAGCCTAAATGCAGAGAGAAAAAGCCTAATATTTTGGCCTATCAAAGGCCTGCCAAAAATATAAACTCATGCCTCCACAATGGGATGTTAAGTTTATACATATATTATACTAGAAAAGACAGGAAAGCATAAAAATGTATTGTGCGAGAAAGTAACTAAGTAATATAATTACTTGTGTTAATATGCTATTTATTTTTCTTTAACATACAAGTATATAACATAAAGTATTGGGAAATAGTACTAAGGTTTGATTTGCAAATGAAATTAACGAATAATTAAGAAGGTAATTGCCAGAAATGTAAATGTTAGAAATATCTTTAGATTAGGTAATGTCCCTTAATATGTAAAGTTGTTATGTCCCATACTTTAATTTAATTTTGTTTGTTTCTGTGTTTTTTTTTCTTCAGAATTTCTTTGAACAGAAGTGTGTATACATTCGGTGGCCACTCAACAATTATGCCAGCCCGTCGATATGATAATCTGGACATTGAGATCAAGGAATATCAAGGACAGACCCAAAAAACAAAACAAAAGAGAAAGTCCTGCAAGGAAAGCATGAAAACCATAAATTGATTAGAGAAATTCAACGTAGGTAGTCAAGATTATTTGGGCACGTTACTAATAGAAAAAAGAGAACTAGACAATTTAGTAACAACCTGCAAGATTGTGGTTGAAAGAACAAAAGGAGCGCAGAGAGATAAATATCTGCACGGTTAGTCCACGTGACGTAATCTAGACCAGAAAACAAAGCTGATCCACGACTCTGGTGATAGTGTGAGACGGTGAAACATGGCCGAACATTATTATCTACATGACATGATCATGAAAAACAAATATATAGAAATTAAAAGTGGTAAGGCTTAGCTTTATAGTATTCCCACTGATAACGTCATGGGAGTCGTCGCTGGAGATACGGATATCATACTTTGTGCGACGCTTGCGGCAGGCCGCTCTGCGGAAAGACACCGAGCCATATGGGATAAACCATGTTGCAATGAAGTCGGCCCTGTCGCCTTTAAACCATGCATTCCTTTTTATCCCTCACTCTCCATCGAGTTTCGGACCTTGTGTGTAACCGACCACCGAATACAGAATCACCTGTACCGCCACGAGGAACAGTATGAGCTTAGTCGTACACTCAACGGTTAACCCGTCTAGTCGTGTGTACCGGGTTAACAAAGTCAGCTGAGATCTCGAGACGTATTGCATTAGAGTTGTGAGACAAGGGTGTGTATCAGCCCCAGGTCTGTACAATGTTTATTTTAATAAACAGGGCAAGGCACGTAGAGCGCTCTGGTCATCCACTGCACCTGGATTCGTCTCCAGTCGGCTTGACTTGTCTTGCCACTAGATTCTGATAGACTCAGGCGAGACAGTATGGTCGACGAATTGAGCAACTCTTCCTCACGTTAATCCAATTCAACGCGCAAGTCATTCTTCATCCAACCACAATGTTTATTTAGTGAGCACATTTAAACATACAGAAAGAAGACTGGAATCACATAAAAAAATGTTGCGTGTGCTTTGAATGATGTTGTGAAGAACCCCAAATCACAGGTTGATTTTCAAGGGAATATTACGTTCAGTACTTTGCCATTGCCGCTCCGTGGCGAAGTGTTTACGGACGCAATTCGTATTCCCGCATACCGCGTTAAAAACACAGCTGCGGGAGGCTTGGAAACAGACTGTCTTGCGTTGATTTCCCATATAAAGGTATGAATGCTGGTCGCTCAGAAAGCAATGGCAAACCACTAAACGTAAATTTGCCTAGACATCACGAACAGCCAAAAAATTATGATGTTGACTGCAATGTCCGGTAAAGAATATGCAACTAACTGTTTTTTACTTTATTTTTTTGCCATTACTTTTTGAACTAGAAGTAAACTTCTATGTCCAGCTGACAGGTGTAGGGATTTAACCGCTGTCAAGGCACCGGAAATGTAAGCGCAAGCGCGATAACCAAGTGGTCACGAAGACCTCTTAACTCCATGTTGGAGGAGTTGCGGTAAACAGTAAAAGATACACACGACGTTTGGTTTATTAGTTTTATTAACTAAACCATAGAGGACATGATTGTAAACATTAGGCAATCAAAATAACTTGATGTAAACATAAAGTAAACTAAAACATTGTTATCAACATTGACAGTATCAAGCTACTTTTGAAAATTAATGTGAATGGTAAGCCACTTGTGCAGGTCAACAGTTGTTCTTACCTATATCAATTAACAACAGACGATGAAATGTGAGAGGCTGAAATAAGTAAAAGATTGTAGACAAAGTAACATGCAACAATAATTTGTTTAAGTCAGCAAGGACGAATGGATAAGAGCGCTCGTTCTTAAATATCCAATGTGCTGATGCTGAGGTAGGAGGCTCACCCTCTACATCGGAGGGTCAGACTAAAAAGTTGACTTCTTGTCCTTTCTTTAAGGGCACAATTACAATTACGTTTGAAGGCGAATGGCGAGGGACACTGGTAATAAGGAGAAGTCAATCCACACACAACATTCAGTCCATTGAAGTAGTATGTCATGTTGTATTTAGGTATTATTTGTGGTGGCAACCACCGATATTTTACTATATAAAAAGTCTATTAAAACATAAAAAAGTGTCATATTTTACGACCACATTTTCAAAAAATTGGTGGGAAATTTCTTGGGTCTGGTTGTCCTGGTGACTATTTCCGATTGACTACTTCCGGTCCCGGGTACCCCCTACCGACCGCCCATCACACAGGTGCCTCCGCCGACGGCCTTGGCTTCCCCCGACCGCTTCCGAGACCATTCAAAGACAGCGAAGCAAACCCC
This sequence comes from Cepaea hortensis, assembly GCA_963921405.1. Classification (NCBI taxonomy): domain Eukaryota; kingdom Metazoa; phylum Mollusca; class Gastropoda; order Stylommatophora; family Helicidae; genus Cepaea; species Cepaea hortensis. The sequence continues at coordinate 22,168 of CAWUFQ010000695.1, read as the reverse complement.
GTGTATGTGGAATACTTATATAAGTAGACCAAATAGTCGCCGGGTTCGAGTCACAGTGTGCGTGTTTGTGTGCGTCTGCGGTGCGGTGTGCGCGACCCCCAGTCATATCGACCCTTCGATGAAGAAGACCGAAGTCAATATTACAGAGAATTGACTTACTTCATCTCTCGAGCTAAACCGAGGATCCATAATTGGATGATGAATAAATTTGTGTACGCTTCAACAGAAGTTCCGACCCCATGTATAACTTTTAACCGTTTGGTGAAAATATGGTTTAGAAAATATACTAGACAGTCATATAATTTTATTAAAAATTAATCCCAAAACTTAATTAATCACCAAAATTTCTTGTATGTATATTGGAGAATAGGTACGTCAATAAAATCTACGAGTCTCCATTAATTTAAACCATAGAGTATCAAGATATACATTAAAATATGTAATATTATTAAACAGCAAAGTTATACCCCTTAATTATAAAATTATGGCAAGGGGAGAGTAATCGGTCCCTTGACTCAACCAGAATTGTTCCCCTTCTACACACTAACTTTCCCCTGAATTAGCGTTTACCTGCCCGTAAGCAACCAATGTCGCTTCACCGAGCACGCCCCCGCGAGAAAAATACAAGGGCTAGTCAGCGACGGCCGTACGAGATTAAACGATACCGGTCATGCAGAACGCCTACGGAATTGTCAATTAACATGGACAACCTTCAATGCTTATTGTAGATAGCGATCAGAAAACTGTGAAGTGAATATTTGTGCCGAAAATATAAAAATATACCTATGCGAAGCTATTACACACATAGATTGAGATATTAAATATAAATAGATATGTATGTATTTATGTATGTAATTCTATAGCTGTAGGTAGGTTGTCGCAAATGGTTAAGGCGTATATACGTACTTGCCTTGATGACTTAGTCACGCGGGATATGTGTGCGCATCTGTGTGTGTGTGTGTGTGTGTGCGTGTGCGCGTGTGTCCTATCAATTACAGGACGTCGCAGTCAACCTCAGTACTCTATGGAGATTCGTGTGTGCTGGCCCTATTTGCGATTCTCATTTTGAATGAACAACAATCATGTCACGTGTGCGCGCGCGCACGTGTGTGTGTGTGTTATCAATTACAGGACGTCGCAGTCAGACCCAACATTGTTTGGCTGGTCGTGTGCCACCATGGTTTACCGTGTAACTTCACGACCAAAGCGTGGGTGTACTGTCGTATGTGTGCGCGCGCGTGTGTGTGCTATCAATTACAGGACGTAGCATTCAGACCCAACATTGTTTAGTAAGCGTGTACCATCAGGACATCTGTGCACATGTGTGCGCGCATGTAGGCGTGTGTGCGTGCGTAGGTGTGCTACCAATTACATGACGTCGCAGTCACCCTCATCATTCAATGGATTGTTAACCGGCCTGGTGCAAGTTTGCGATTCTCATTTTGAATGAACGCCAACCAGGTCAGTGGCGTATGAAGAGGGTGTATCAACAGCTTTTTGTCTATCTATTACAGGACGTCGCAGTCTGTCCCAACATTGTTTATACAATGCATTTACAGGACGTTGCAGACAGCAACAACATTGATTGATGTATGTGTACCATAAGGACAGCTGTGTGTGTGTGTGTGTGTGTGTGTGTGTGTGTCTTCGCATCCGTGTATGAGTGTTTGCGTGCGTGCGGGCGTATGTCCGCGCTCGTAAGAAAACTTCAATATTTGGGGAGTGGCTGTGGAGTGGGTGTAGAAGAGGTTTTCTGTAGTAAAAAGATGGGTGGGTCAAGAGGCGATGGGGGTGACATGCGTGCGTGAGATTTGTGCTTGTGTGAGCGCGCATGTGCGCGCTCGTATGAAACTTCAATATTGGGTGTCATCTCACAACCAAAGCTATCACTCGTACTATAGTTGTGTCTATCTATTACATACTACAGTCAAGTTGTAATGGATTGCTTTTACAGGACGTCGCAGTCAGCCCCAACATTCATGCTTCTAGGGCAAGCTTGCCGATGTCTTTCTGACTATCCGGTACCCATGATCGTCTGTAGTGTCTGTCACCAGGATTACCATCATCAGCATCACTCACCGCCACCAACAAACAAATCATTATCATCATCATCATCATCATCATCATCATCATCAGCTCATTATCACCAGCATCATCTGAGGGTGACCGACTGGGTTACTCAGCACGGGGCTATGTCAACGGAGTAACCGTTCGTGAACGTGTTCAGACATGTCTTTGGGGGAAAACGGAGGATAACGCAGAGTGTACTGACCGGGGTAAACCTGGTTGAACATGCTTAGACATGTTTTCTATGTTACATCAGCCATCCATTCTGTATAAAAAAGGACCACAAAGGCGGGTTTAAGACACTACACTTGCAACAAGACCTATCGAAAACACCTCATCGAATAGACCACAGTGGTATGTAGCACTGTGTGTGTGTGCTATATTGTCTTCTTACAGGTCGTCAAGTCGGTATAGTGCTGTCACTAGTGTATAACTCAAAAGCTACATGAGGCAACTAACAAGAATACACCGCAAGGTATACCCGCACGATATATGAATACTAATACAGATACTAATGACGGTTGTAATCAACATCAGCTTCACATTTACAATCGAGTGACGTGGGGAGAAATGACGCCTCACACCTCGTTGGTTGGCACTGAATAATATCATGCCGGGTGATTTTCTGCACTCTCAGACATCAGCTGCTGTAATCCGGTAGGGTAGCGGCTGTGGTGCATTCCAATTGTGTACATATGAAACATGTTTTTCATTAAACCATACTTTCTATGTTCACTAAAATGTATTATGATTGTGTCCATCTACAGATTCAAACCAAGACGACCAGTCCCTCATTGACACGTGGCCCACACCGATTCTGGAACGCACAAACGTATGTGTACATATCAGGTCTCCACTATTTGTAGTGTAACATATAGGCGTCTACGACCATAGCCTCTTTCTATGCAGTGTATGGAAACATGCTGTATTCAACCAGTCAGTACTGAACATTATCCCGCTCACTCTACAGAGGGAAAAAATAATGTGCTGACACAGGAGAATCTAACATTTGTTAACCAAACTTGAAAAGTTTGGCCAACTTTCACCCAAACTTATGAAAAGTGGGAGATTTTTTTGTCCAGATGTGAAAAGTGTGACCACACTTCACCCGAACTTATGAAAAGTAGGAAACTGTGTTAACCAAAGCGCAAAAAGCTTGGCCAAAATAGAAAATGCGTTAACCAAATGTAAAAAGGTTAACCAAATTTCAAACCAAACATATAAAAATCTCAGTCAAACATATGAAAAATAGGAAGACTTTGTTAACCAAACTTGAAAAGGGTGCGATTTTGTTGTCCAGATGTGAAAAGTGTGACCAAATTTCACCCATACTTATGAAAAGTAGGAAACTTTGTTAACCAAATGGTAAAAAAAAAAAACCTTCGCCAAGTAAGAAAATGTGTTAACCAAAGGTGAAAATTGTTGGACAAGTTTGACCACATTTCAAACAAAACTCATAAAAAAAACAAACAAAAAAACTAGGAAACTTTGTTAACCAAATGTGAAAAGTTTGACCAAAGTTCATCGAAACTTATAAAATATTTGCCTGTCCCCTATGCAAACAAGAGTTGTATTTCAGAAAATTAAACGTATCTTATGTAATAAGTCACTATAATTGAAGGAACAAAGTAAAATTTTAACAATAAAATTGTACCAAAAATTTACAATTAAATTTCTCTTTATGTTTCCAACTTGAATGTTTCATGTAGAAATTTAATTGTTAATTTTTTGTACAATTTTATTGTTGAAATTTTATTTTGTTCCTTCAATTATAGTGACTTATTACATAAGATACGTTTAATTTTCTGAAATACAACTGTTGTTTGCATAGGGGACAGGCAAATATCTTATAAGTTTCGATGAACTTTGGTCAAACTCAAAGTTTCCTAGTTTTTTTTTTTTTTATGAGTTTTGTTTGAAATTTGGTCAAACTCTTCATAAGGTTGGTTGAAATTTGACCAATCTTTTCACAATTGGTTAACAAAGTTTCCTACTTTTTATAAATTTGGTTGAAATTTGATCAACCTTTTCACCTTTGTTTAACAAATTTTCCTACTTTTCATAAGTTTGGGTGAGTTATTTATAAGGGTGGTTGTAATCTGGTTAAGATTTTTTCACTTTGGTTAACAAAGTGTCCTAATTTTTATAAGTTTCGTTGAGATAATTATAAGCTTGGCTGAACATTCCTGTGTGATATTGTACGTCTCTCTCTCTCTGTTCCATCGTGTCTTTGTTAATGTGTGACTTTGGTCTTGTCTCCTTGTTCCATTGTGTGTGTGTGTGTGTGTGTGAGTGTGTGTGAGTGTGTGTGTGAATTGTTCCACATCTTTGCGCTACATTCAACATGAAAAACAAAGCTCGCATAGTCGTCAACATGAAAACAATGAAAAACCAGAAAGAGGAAAAAACAAGCCAAGCATGCCACTGAAAAAACCAACAAAACAAGAAATTTATGTTTTCATTACTTTTATTTTTTCCATCAAACACAATATTTTAATGTGCCCAACATTCAATATTTTTATTTTTTTTTTTATTTTCAATACAAATAGCATTTTTAATGGTGGGTGAAAATGTTACAGACAGTGACACACAACATTGAGTCTTTTTATTTTCAATGATACGGACAATTCACTGTACCACACATGTAAGGCTATCACACATATGCCCACTTTAATTTTTAATAGATCATATTAATGTCAGCAATCAACCTAGCGGATGTTCAGTGATGTGGTATATATAGAAACCTGTCGCAGGGATTGTCTCTACTAGGTACTTAGTGTCAGGTCTGTTGTGTAGGGTGTAATTAAACTGTCACTGTCCTGAAATATTTCTATAAACTCGTCAAAGTCATTTCCAAGGTTAACTAGGTGGGGGATGTCGAGTTGGCATGCATTGTTCGATGAAGAATGGAAAAACCTAAGTTCTCTTGTCTCCTTATGACGTAAGATCATGTGATGTGAATAAATTACTTTGAACATGTATGTCTGACTAGCAATTATTGGTCTTAAAGTCTCGGTCCAGTCAATTGGTTGTGTTGCGTCTGGTCGATGAAAAAAATTGTAGGTCGATACATATTTGTGGATGTTCTGATGTGTCTTAAGGTAGGGTCAGACGTCTCTATATTTCTGTTGGACGTCAGGGTCGCGGATGATGTCTATAGTCTTTAGTTCCTCATCTACTTCGTCAACTACGACGGCTTCCTCTGATTCCACGTGATCAAGTTTAGGTTTTTTAGATGTCTGTGTGTCTACTTGTGCTTTCCTTTTGCTTGATGCAGTGCCTGATGGTGTAGTATTTGATGTTGTAGTGTCCGCATTTGATGGTGTAGTTGTAACATGTATTGGTGTTGGTGTCTGGTGATCAGTTTTAATGTGTCGTTTTAGTGCATCTTTCCTACTGTATAGATTACCGCAAATGTGGATTGTGTGAGTTTGGGTTTTGTGTACGGTGTTAATGTGACGTGTAAGACTGCGGCTTTCTGTAAATACTTTACCACAGATAGAGCAGAGATAGATATTATTCTGCTAGGTTCCATAATGATAGAAACCAAAAAAATGTAGTGATGAAAAAGACTGGATTTAGATAATGGCTTGTGATAGCTTAGTAATAGTTCCAACACGCTTGTAGTTTCGGGTATTATATAATGTCTCGTGTGTGTAGGTCCAATGGATAAGGTATAGTGACCCTTATAAAATTGTGTAGTCTTCCACTAGTTCCAGACTTTCACATTCGTTGTATATACCGACTGTCAAACAGCTGCGAAGAAAAGACAACAACATTATAGTCCGACACAAAACATGCGCTAGTCATGCTGATAACATATCTACAAAAATTATTTCATATCACATACATTGTTAGGAAAAAATCAAAAGAAAAAAAAAAAGATGTGAGGTTTATGATGTCACACCTAGTAAATTATTTCATTTTCTTTTTATCCTTACAGAGGGTCTTCTCCGTAACTATATTTTTATAGTGATGGTTAGCAACGCCTTGGTTCTTAATTTTGTTCTTTGTATTATTTTATATTGTATGGCACAGATTTGTACTATATTAGTGAGAAATGGTGACTATCTTTAATGGTCCCCACCACTTAGGGGTGAAAATATTTAGTGATGACCGATAGTTAGTGAGAAATGATGAAAGCATACATACCAATATTTTGTGCTAGACCGCTTGGTGTCTTCCTTTCTTATACACCGCTCAATACCTTCGAGCTTTCAACCTTGTAAGCAATGGTCTCGCGGTTTCACTTCTTGTAAGCAATTGTTTCGAGATTTTACTTCTTGTAACCAGTCAATAGTCTCACTTTTTTTCCGTGTCTGCAAATTTTCAGTCTGGAGAAAGGATAAAGATGAAATAACTAGGGACAGTAAAAATTGTACATACTGACTTTGACACCGCATAATTAAGTTTTATATAGATTTGATACATTTTAAAGAGAACGAGTATTTTGAGATCGTATACATTATGTCTTCATACAAATGAAGATCGTAAATTGATTAGAGAAATTAGTCGTAGACAGTCACAATTTTTTGATCATGTTATGAGAAGAAATGGATTGGAGAATTTGGTGACAACTGGTAAGATCGAGGGGAACAGACCAAGGGGAAGACCTAGAAGCAAGTACCTGGATGGCTTGGCCTTTTGGCATGGTCGAGACAGAAACACGGAGCTGATCCACGACTCTGGTGATCGAGTGAGATGGCAGAACATGACTGCCCACGCTTACAGGCATGGCACATGATGGATGGATACATTAGTGATATACATTCATTTAATACATCAGTGACCACAGAGCATGACTATAGATTCTCCTGTGTCAGCACATTATTTTTTCCCTCTGTAGAGTGAGCGGGATAATGTTCAGTACTGACTGGTTGAATACAGCATGTTTCCATACACTGCATAGAAAGAGGCTATGGTCGTAGACGCCTATATGTTACACTACAAATAGTGGAGACCTGATATGTACACATACGTTTGTGCGTTCCAGAATCGGTGTGGGCCACGTGTCAATGAGGGACTGGTCGTCTAGGTTTGAGTCTGTAGATGGACAAAGTCATAATACATTTTATTGAACATAGAAAGTATGGTTTAATGAAAAACATGTTTCATATGTACACAATTGGAATGCACCACAGCTGCTACCCTACCGGATTACAGCAGCTGATGTCTGAGAGTACAGAAAATCACCCGGCATGATACTATTCAGTGCCAACCATCGAGGTGTGAGGCGTCATTTCTCCCCACGTCACTCGATGGTAAATGTGAAGCTGATGTTGATTACAACCGTCATTAGTATCTGTATTAGTATTCCTATATCGGGCTGGTATACCTTGCGGTGTATTTTTGTTAGTTGCCTCATGTAGCTTTTGAGTTATACACTAGTGACAGCACTATACCGACTTGACGACCTTTAAGAAGACAATATAGCACACACACACACACACACACACACACACACACACACACACACACACACACAGTGCTACTTACCACTGTGGTCTATTCGCTGAGGTGTTTTCGATAATTCTTGTTGCAAGTGTAGTGTCTTATACCCTCCTTTGTGGTCCTTTTTATACAGAATGTATGGCTGATGGAGAATAGAAAACATGTCTAAGCATGTTAAACCAGGTTTACCCCGGTTAGTACACTCTGCGTTATCCTCCGTTTTCCCCCAAAGACATGTCTGAACACGTACACGAACGGTTACTCCGTTGATATAGCCCCGTGCTGAGTAACCCGGTCGGTCACCCTCAGATGATGCTGGTGATGATGAGCTGATGATGATGATGATGATGATGATGATGATGATGATGATGATGATGATGACGATAATGATTTGTTTGTTGGTGGCGGTGAGTGATGCTGATGATGGTAATCCTGGTGAAAGACACTACAGACGATCATGGGTACCGGATGGTCAGAAAGACATCGGCAAGCTTGCCCAAGTAGCATGAATGTTGGGGCTGACTGCGACGTCCTGTAAATGCAATCCATTACAACTTGACTGTAGTATGTAATAGATAGACACAACTATAGTACGAGTGATAGCTTTGGTTGTGAGATGAAACCCACTATTGAAGTTTCATACAAGCGCGCACATGCGCCCGCACGCAAGCACAAATCTCACGCACGCATGTCACCCCCATCGCTTCTTGACCCACCCATCTTTTTACTACCAGAAAACCTCTTCTACACCCACTCCCCAAATATTGAAGTTTTCCTACGAGCGCGCACATGCGCGCGCACGCACGCAAACACTCACACACGGATGCGTACACACACACACACACAGATGTCCTTATTGTACACATACATCAATCAATGTTGGTGCTGTCTGCAACGTCCTGTAAATGCATTGTATAAACAATGTTGGGACAGACTGCGACGTCCTGTAATAGGTAGACAACAAGCTGTTGATACACCCTCTTCATACGCCCCTGACCTGGTTGGCGTTCATTCAAAATGAGAATCGCAAACTTGCCCCAGGCCAGTTGACAATCCATTGAATGATGAGGTTGACTGCGACGTCGCGTAATTGGTAGCACACCCACGCACGCATACACGCCTACATGCTCGCACACATGTGCACAGATGTCCTGATGGTACACGCGTACCAAAAAATGTTGGGTCTGAATGCGACGTCCTGTAATTGATAGCACACACACACACATACACACGCACACACGACAGTACACCAACGCTTTGGTCGTCTATGGACACGGTAAACTATGGTGGCACACGACCAGCCAAAAAATGTTGGGTCTGACTGCGGCGTCCTGTAATTGATAACACACAAACACACACAAACACACACACACGTGAGCGCGCACACACGTGACATGATTGTTGTTCATTCAAAATGAGAATCGCAAACAGGGCCAGCACACACGAATCTCCATAGAGTACTGAGGTTGACTGCGACGTCCTGTAATTGATAGCACACACGCGCGCACACACGCACAGACGCGCACACATATCCCGCGTGAATAAGTCATCAAGGTAAGTACGTATATACGCCTTAACCATTTGGGACAACCTACCTACAGCTATAGAATTACATACATAAATACATACATATCTATTTATATTTAATATCTCAATCTTTGTGTGTAATAGCTTCGCATGGGTATATTTTTATTTTTTCGGCACAAATATTCCCTTCACAGTTTTCTGATCGCTATCTACAATAAGCATTGAAGGTTGTCCATGTTAATTGACAATTCCGTAGGCGTTCTGCATGACCGGTATCGTTTAATCTCGTACGGCCGTCGCTGACTAGCCCTTGTATTTTTCTCGCGGGGGCGTGCTCGGTGAAGCGTCATTGGTTGCTTACGGGCAGGTAAACGGTAATTCAGGGGGAAGTTAGTATGTAGAAGGGGGACAATTATGGTTGAGTCAAGGGACCGATTACTCTCCCCTTGCCATAATTTTATAATTAAGGGGTATAACTTTGCTGTTTAATAATATTACATATTTTAATGTATATCTTGATACTCTATGGGTTAAATTAATGGAGACTCGTAGATTTTATTGACGTACCTATTCTCCAATATACATACAAGAAATTTTGATGATTAATTAAGTTTTGGGATTAATTTTTAATAAAATTATATGACTGTCTAGTATATTTTCTAAACCAGATTTTCACCAAACGGTTAAACGTTATACATGGGGTCCGGACTTCTATTGAAGTGTACAAAAGTTTATTCATCATCCAATTATGGATCCTCGGGTTAGCTCGAGAGATGAAGTAAGTCAATTCTCTGTCATATTGACTTCGGTCTTCTTCATCGAAGGGTCGATATGTCTGGGGGTCACACCACACCGCAGACGCACACACACACGCACACTGGGACTCGAACCCGGCGACTATTTGGTCTACTTATATAAGTATTCCACATACACGGGTTTGCTTCGCTGTCTTTGAATGGTCTCGGAAGCGGTCGGGGGAAGCCAAGGCGGTCGGCAGAGGCACCTGTGTGATGGGCGGTCGGTAGGGGGTACCCGTGACCGGAAGTAGTCAATCGGAAATAGTCACCAGGACAACCAGACCCAAGAAATTTCCCGCCAATTTATTGATAATGTGGTCCCTTGTGGTCGTAAAATATGACGTTTTCTATGTGGTGATAGACTTTTTATATAGTAAAATATCGGTGGTTGCCATTACAAATAATACCTAAATATAACATGACATACTACTCATTGATACTAAAAGTAGCATTTATGGAATACGCTTGAGTTTAAGCAAGCGAGCGCAACAACAGCAACAACAAAAAAATAGGCAACAATGTGAAATATATTCTTATATCAACTTCATTTAAATTACCAATTAAAATTAATAGCGATTAAGTGTTATGTTTATTATATATTATGGTTTGGACTTCCGATCCAAGATCTAAAAGATTGGCGAAGGTGATCATATCTGTGCACAGCCTTGTGTATCGTGTGCTGCCACTCCTTTCTGATGTTGATGTATTTCAGATAGAGTTATTATGGTCAAAATGATTGATTGATTGATGTATTGATTTAGGAACCGACAACACAGCATTCGGGACATTCCCATAAGCGCTCCGTCCCCATCCTCAGCAACCAAATGAAAGGCAAACCAATAGAAATAAATATTATACAAGTATACGCACCAACAACAAGTAGCAGTAGTACTTGCATTATCTACGGGAGGGGGCTAGAGCACTTATGGAGATAGCCATGTGTAATGATATCGATTCTTTACAAATCAAAGACGTAGAGGTATGCGGCGTGCAGAGCACTCTTCTGGTGCTAGGAGGGTAGTGTCGTACATGAAGATCTCCAGTGACGATATCCTGCATACAGGCCTCTCTTCTGGTGCCAGGAGGGTAGTGTCGTACATGAAGATCTTCAGTGGCGATAACCGGCATACAGTGGTCTCCGTGGCGAAATGGTTCAGCCACTACGATATCCTGCATACAGGCCTCTCTTCTGGTGCCAGGAGGGTAGTGTCGTTCAGCCACTACGTCACGCCCCGGAAGTTGTGGGTTCGACTTCGGATACGTCTTATGGTTCAGCCGGTTCTTTGGCTAAGGGGTTACGGAAGCAATTCGTATTCTCACATACCACGTTTAAAACACAGTTTCAGGAGATTTGGAAGCAGACCGCCTTGGGTTGGATTTCATACAATGGTATGAGTGCCGTTAGTTCAGAAAATAATGGCAAAGAACCGAACGTAAACTTACAATATGCAGCTAACATATAGTTCACGAGTGCAGTTTTTTTCCGGAGACTTTATGAGCGTCGTCACTGGAGCTACGGAGTTGAGCTTTGTGTGACGCTTGAAGCAGGCCGCTCTGCAGAAAGACACTGAGACATATGGGATAATACCTGTTGCAATGAAATCTACCTTCTCGCCTTTAAACCATGCATTCCCTGTTTTTGTTTTTTTTTAATTTATCCCGCACTCTGGACCGAGTTGCGGACCTTTATGTAACCGACCGCTGAATACAGAAACACCTGTACCACCATGAGGAGCAGTATGGGAAAAATCGCACACTCAACGTACAACCCGTCATGAGCACCGGGTTGACAAACACAGTTGAGAGCTCGAGAAGAATTGCTTTACAGAAGTGAGGCACGGGTGAGCATCAACCCCAGGTCTGTGCAATGTTTATTCAGAGAACATTTTCAAAAAGGTAGAAAGAGGACTGGAATCACATAAAAATGTTGCATTTACTTTACAGGACGTCGCAATCAACCCTAAATCATACGTCGATATTATAGGGAATTTTACATTCAGTAGTTTGCCATTATACCGTGTCGCGCTGGATTTTAATGTGTTGGTATTGGAGCCTGTCGTTCAGAAAGCAATGGCAAACTAATGGACATAAGCTTGCCAAGATATCAAAAACCAGCAATGCTGGTGTTAACAACGATGTCCTGTAAATGGGATAAGAAAAAAAAAAGTTTGGCATTGCTTTCTGAACGAGAAGTCAAACTTCAAGTCCAACTTTCCGGTGTAGGGACTGAGCCACCGTCAGAGCACCAGACATTTAAGCACAAGTCCATTAACCCAGCAGCCAAGAAGACCTCTTAACTCCATAGTGGAGGTGTAGCAGTAAACACTAAAAGATACAAGACGACTTAGTTTAATTAACTGAACCATAGCAGAGTTAATTGTAAAGAGTCGGCAATCAAAATGACTGGATATAAACATAAAGTATTAAAAAAAAAACAATAATGGTTATCAACACTGACATATCATGCCATGTTTTAAAATTAATGTGAATGGAAAGCCACTTGTGCAGGTCAACAGTTTTTTTTTCTTACTTATATTAATTAACAATAGACGAGAGGCAGGCGAGAGGCAGAATTAAGTAAGAGAATGTAGACAAAGTAACATGCAATAATATGTATTATATATATAGATTAGTTAAGATTAGGTCAACTTGGGTGAATGGATAAGAGCGCTCGTTCTTTGACATCCGGTATGCTGATGCTGAGGTAGGACGTTCAACCCCTACAACCGAGAGCTGGACTAAAATGTTGACTTTTCGTCCTTGACTTCGGAATTTAAATTATAGATACCCCTGAAGTCGGATTGACTTAGCCTGATGGCGAGACACTCATAATAAGGAAAAGCTAACCCAAGAGCAAAATTCAGTCCAGTGATACTAAAAGTATCATTTATGGAGTACACTTGAGTTCAACGAGTACGAGCGCAACAACAACAAAAATTAAAATTAAAAATTAAAACATCAAACAATATGAAACAGATTCTTATATCAAATATATTTAAACTAACAATGACAATTAATAGTGATCATGAGTAGTGTTTACTATATATTATGGTTTGAACTTCCGATCCAATATTCCAAAGTCTGGCCAAGGTGATCATGTCTGTGCACAGCCTTGTGTCTCGTGTGCTGCCACTCCTTTCTCATGTTAATATTCCTCCATGCCATGATGCCAAACTGCTCAGCATCGTCTTTTTTTCAGAGGGGCATGCATGCCCAATTCCTAACCCTTTGAAAATATAGTTCGTTCGTTCGTTCGTCTCCCCCTGCCTCTCTTCTGCTCCACCTTTACCGTTGTGACGACATACTGCAGTGTTTTGTATCTCATGACACATCCACAAACTTATTGTGGGATAACAACCACTAGCGATTAAAGAAATCAGGATGTGAGCGCTCGACAGGAGAAGGACAAGCAGGAAGAACACCCCCCCCCCCCGCCCCCTGCCGAGAAGTCTGAGGAACTTAAGGGACACGAGGTACTCGTCGAGGGGGAGGGGATGCCGATGGGGAGGGGGGAGAGAAATGGTGGTGCTTCTGACGACTACAGACATACTGTGGGGTCACTCAGCAGTGAGTTTTCAAGCAGTGGTGATGGATTAAGTATGTCAGTTTCGTATCGATTTCACCATTACCCCTGCCCCTTTCAACCTCAAGGAGAAGTTATAGTAGGGTCCATCACCGGCTCAGAATGATGGTCCTGTCACTAGTCAGCCACCAAAGAAGCTGCCCATGGTTCTACCCTCAGATTCCTAGTAGTCCCAAGGTGACTGTTGTCCATATGGGGTAACTGACTATCAGTGATGTATGTCAATGTATAAACACTTATTTATATAAGGACCTGCTGTCACCCCGGGGCCAGAGTCGCCCCATGATGTTCCACGTCCCTGTGACCCTGGCCAGATCAAGTTCAGATACACTAAATTGAGACAGCACTGGGCATCTCACAACAGAAAATCCCCAGCTACAAAAGTAGAGTGATGAGCTGAAAAAGCAAGTCAAGGCACCGTTGACATGAAAAACTGCAAGCTGACATCAAGGAAATCTAGCACAGCATCAAGCAAGAGGTGGAACGCATGGGACAGATTAAAAAGGATAATGAAGAAATTCTACAAACAATCAAGACCGAAAGAGAACTGCTAAAAGCCGAAAGGGAACTGAACTAACCCAGAACAAACCAGCAGAAGCCACGCGTAAGACCGTAGAGAAGCCACAAGCCGAAACCAAACCAAAGACCAATTGGAAACAGCAAGCTAAAGCCAGCAGTCCAACGGCAAAGTCCAAACAGCTCAAGACATCAATATCCTGCCAGACATCTGAAGAAAGCCTAGAGAAGTATTCCGACTTATCTGAAATTGAATGGAACGTAGGGGATGAGGAATTCCTCGAATGGAAAAACAAAAATATGGGAAAAATAAGAAGACGAAAGAGAGCGAAAATTGGAAGAGGAACTTGAAGCAAAGATTGTAGCTGCGACTGTGACAGAGAAAGCCAACAAACAAATAAAGAAACAGTCCCTATAGGGACTGTATTATATCAAAGACGTCGAATGAGAAGCCAAATTGACACTCCTTCCACCCCCCCCCCACCCCCCCCCCCCCCCCCCAAAAAAAAAAAAGAAAGCGACAAATGAGACGGGCAAAGGAGAACCTGTCGGTCAATTCCCCAGCCTACTTCACAGACACAAACACTTCAAGATCGTAAAGCCAGCTATCACTGGCTCAGAAAACGAGACATCTTACCCGCACTATGAACCACTGCAAACATAAACGACGCCAAAGAGGCTGGTTGAACGGGTGGACAGTTTTTTAATATTTATTTTTTTTTCTACAAATTGGAATCGGGATCGGACAAAAGTCATCCTGCGTCCCCTCTGCTTCAACTTTACTGCTGTGACGACATACCGCAGTGTTCCTTTTCTCATTACGCGCCCAATAACTGATTGTGGAATAATGGCCATCAGCGATTAAATCGTGTTTAAGCTGAAAATCAGCAGAGGGTTTTCTAGCAGTGAACGTGGATGGCGTATGTCCGTGTAAACAAATTAAAGATAATATTTTTTTTAATTTTGTTTTAAATAAGGGTGCAATGTTCCACAGGGACCAGAGTCGCCACTTCCCCGTGTATAGTTAGATGACCACCCCTTCTACTGACCCTGGCCAGATCAAGTGCATATACTACACTTTGGTCTAAGCCCAAAGCTCGATAATTTGAAGGCGATTTTTGTTGTTTTGTTTTTAATAAATGGTCCGGGGTTCCCATAGGGACGAGAGTCTCTCCATCAGGCCCTCACGTCCCTGTGCATCATTAGGATGACCGCCTCTGTATGTGGCCCTGGCCAGATCAAGTGTAGATACTACACTTTGATATTAGCCAAGAGGCTGCGAAATAAAACAACCACTATTTATTTGGCCTTTCAAAGACCAGTCAAAATTAGAACTACATTGACTACATGCTATGATATTAATACAGGTATATGAATAATTCTTCAAAAGCTATGAAGGCGTATTAAAAAATGTGTTGTGCAAAAAGTAATGTAACTAAGGTATATATGTGTTGTGTTAACAATCTGTTATTTTTCTTTTAAATATATAACTTGAAATATTTAGGTTTATCAGTAAAAATTTGATTTACAAACGAATTTAACAAAAACTTAACAAAGTAACTGCTAGAACTGGAAATTTTAGAAATATGACTAGATTTGGTAATGTCCCTTAATATGTTAAGTCGTTATCTCCCATGGTTTAATTTAAGTTTGTTTATTACTTTTGTTTATGTGGTTTCTCCCGAAGTTGTTTGAACAGCATTGTTTATTAATTCGGTCACCATTCAACAATTATACTAGCCTGTTGTTACGATAATCTGGACATGATATTAACAATTAAAAAACAAAATTAGAAATAAACAAGCAAAGTACAATTGTATTATGTCTGACCATTTGCATTGTATTTGGTTTCAATTATGAAAATTAGTGTAAATAGTAGCAGTCTTTTACATGTTGTATGATGTGAAACATACTGACCAATAAAAAGATGTCAATTGCAAAGAGGAAGTGATTGTTGAACTGCTACATAAATCGTGTACAATTATATTGACGTAAAAAGTGTACAGTAAACAGAAAACCTGGAAGACGTCTGATGGCAGTGGAGATGTAGTTTCTTAGGAAAATGCAAAGAATACCACGGACAACCAGGGAAAAAACAACAAACAAAAAACGAGCAAGTCCTGCAATGAAGAAATTAAAACCATAAATTGATGTGAGAAATTAAACGTAGGCAGTCAACAGTCAAGTTAATCGGGCATTTTATTAATAGAAGAAAAAAAAAAAAAAAAAAAAAAAAAACTAGGCAAGTTAGTAACAACCTGCAAGATTGTGGTGGAAAGAACAAAGGAAAGACAGATAGATAATTATCTGGATGGTAAGTCACGTGAGTGACATAAGTCAGACCAGAACATAAATCTGATCCACGACTCTGATACTGGTATGACATGGGGAAACATGGCCGCACATGATTATCTACATGACACATAATAATGACAAACAAATCTACAGAAATGAAAAGTAGTAAGGTTTAGCTTTATATAGTTCCCTCTGATAACGTCATGGGCGTCGTTGCGTGATTTATGCGACGCTTGCGACAGATCGCTCTATGGATTGACACCGAGCCACATGGGATGGAACTTGTTGCAATGAACTCGACCCTCTCGCCTTTAAACCATGCGTTCCTTGTTTATCCTTGAATTTCGGACATTGTGTATAATCGAACGCCGAATATAGAACCACCTGTACCGCCATGAGGAGCAGTATGAGCCAAGTCGTACACTCAACGACCAACCCGTCTAGTCGTGAGTGCCGGCTTGACAAACGCAGTTGAGAGCTCGAGAAGTATTGCTTTACAGATGTGAGACATCATCTCCAGGTCTGTACAATGTTTATTAAGTGAACAAATTCAAACAGATAGAAAGAAGACTGGAATCACATTACATGTTGCATGTGCTTTGCATGACGTCGCGATCAACCCCAAATCACAGGTCTATTTTCTTGGGAATTTTACGTTCAGTAGTTTGCCATTGCGTTCTGAACGAGAAGTCAACCTTCAAGTCCAACTGACCGGTGTAGGGATTGAACCGCCGTCAGGGCACCGGAAATTTCAGCGTAAGCGCATTAACCTAGCGGCCCCGAAAACCTCCTAACTCCGTATTGAAGGAGTAGCAATAAACATTAAAAGATACACAGACGATTGTTTTGTTAACGGAACCAGAGCGGAGTTAATTGTAGGCGATCAAAATGACTGGATATAAACCTAAAGTAAACAAAAACAATGGTTATCAACACTGACAGCATCAAGCCACGTTTGAAAATTAATGTGAATGGAAAGCCACTTGTGCAGTTTTTCTTACCAATATCAATTAACAACAGACTTTGAAATGTAAGAGGCTGAAAGAAGTAAGAGATTGTAGACAAAGTAGCTTGCAACAATACATGCATGTATAATTTTTTTTTTAAATGTCAGAATACTCGGATGGATAATAGCGCTCGTTCTTAAATGTCGGGCGTGCTGATGCTGGGTTAAGGGGTTCAAGCCCTTTACAGGACAGTTGTAATACAATTTTGAATTATCGTCCTTGACTTGGGGACTGAAGTTACAAGTACTTCTGATATCGGAATGGGTTCGCCTGATGGAGAGGGACAATGGTAATAAAGGAAAGCAAATCAACCCCACATTTCAGTTCTGTGATTCTAACAGTAGCGTTTATGGAGTACGCTTGAGTTCAAAGTGAGCGAGAGCAACAACAACAACAACAACAACAACAACAACAACAACAACAACAACAACAACAACAACAACAACAACAACAACAACAACAACAACAACAACAACAACAAACACAAACATCATGCAACAATATGAAACAGAATCTTATATCAAATGCATTTAAATTAACAATAAAATTTAATAGTGATCAAGCGTGATGGTTACTATATGTTATGGTTTGGACTTCCGTTTAAATATCCCAAAGTATAATCGTGTCTGTGCACAGTCTTGGATCTTGCGTGCTGACACTGTTTCCTGATGTTGATATTCCTCCATGCCATGATGACAAACCGTCCAGCATCGTCTCACTTTAGACAGGCTTGCGTGTCCAATTCTTAACCCTTTGAAAATAAAGTTTGTTCGTTCATTGGTTCGTCTCCCCCTGTCTCTCCTCTGCTCCATATTTATCGTTGTGACGACATACTGCAGCGTTCCCTTTCTCATGGCGCGTCCAAACACTAATTGTGGAATAACAGCCATCAGAGATTAAAGCTTCTCAAAGCTGGAAATCAGGATGTGAGCACACGATAGGAGAAGGATAAACAGGAAGACCCTTCTCCGGGAAGTGTGAGGGAGGTAATGGACGCGAGGTACTCGTCGAGGGAGACAGGATGAAGGGTCAGGGAGAAATGTGGCTGCTTCTGACGACTGCAGTCCTGCTGTAAGCTCGCTCAGCGATGGGGTTTGTAGCTGTGAACATGGATTACGTATGTATGTGTAGAAATACTTAATATTTTGTTGATTGTTTGTTTGTTTTCAAATAAGGGCACGCTGTCCCCCAAGTGTCAGAGTCGCCTATGAGATTCCATGTCGCTGTGTGTCATTCGCCTCTGCATGTGGCCTTGGCGAGGTCAAGTGCAGATACTACACTTTGATCTGAGCCAAACGGCTGAGAAATAAAACAGCAACAAATTATTTGGTCTTTCAAAGGCCAGCCAAAAATATAACATCGGGTGTCACATCAAGAGAGTCAAGTAAAGATGTATACTTTATTCTAGAAAAGCCAGGAAAGCAGATTTTGAAAATGTGTGAACAAAATGTCACTATGTCATATAAGTATATATAAAAGTGTTAATACGCTGTTTACCGTTCTTTAGGAAATAAGATGAAATATTGGGAAAAACCACATAAAGATTAACTACAAATGAAATTAACGAAAAATCTACAAATGAATTGCCAGAACTGTAAAAGTTAGAAATATTCTTTTAGAATAGGTAATGTCCCTTAATATGCTACGTCGTTATGTCCCGTGCCTTAATTTAATTTTATTTGTTTATTTTGATTATGTGGCCACACCCGAAGTTGTTTGAACAGAATTGCTTATAATCTACAAATGGTAAGGTTTGCTGGAGAAGATGCTATTCGTATGCCCAATCCATTGGTATGTAATCAAAAAGAGATGACAATTTTTTTTTTACTTTAACAACCATGGAAGACAGTATATAGGACTGGGTGTATGTGTGTTCTATAGTTCAGTTTTATTGGAGAATTTTGACCAGCATAGACAAAAACGTTTCTAGAGTGAAGTTCCCCTGCTATATAGAAATTATATAATGAAACATGAAAAAGTAAATGTTATTAAATAAGTAGAAGATTTTACTCTAAGAAACTATTACAGTCGGTTGCACAGGAATGAAAGGAAGACGTGTAGAAAATTTCATCTCAATCGGATGTACCGTTATCGAACGCATCCAATACTTACAAAACCAATGACCACAAACACAGCCACATACACTCTGTTTTATAGATATAGATAACAGCCAAGTCAATTAATGGTTACTGGTGTATTTCAGATAGTGTTATAATAGTCAAAATGAAAGGCAAACCAATACATATAAATATTATACAAGTATACGCACCAACAACAAGTAGCAGTACTAAATTTCTCCTTGCATTATCTACAGGAGGAGGTTGCTGCACTTATGGAGAATTTCTTTTTTTTATGTTGCATATATCCCTTACAGGACGTTGCAGTCAACACCACCATTTTTCAGCTGCTGTTGATGTACTAGGTGAGTTATTGATTTTTGAGCGACCGTCTCACATACCCCGTAAGTTACCGACGCGGCTAGAACCGCTACCGATTCTCGAGAAGGTTATGTTACTCACGAGATTATACGTGATTACGGAGAAAGAAGTTAACCCCTAGGCAAGGGAGACCGGCTCTCGCATACTGCGTTTAAAACACAGCTACGGGCGATTTGGAAGCAGACCGCCTTGTGTTGGTTTTTATACAATGGTATGAGTGCTAGTCTTTCAGGAAACAATGGCAAACTTCTGAACGTAAGCTTGCCAAGAAATCACAAATAGCCACAACAAAAATAGGGGGGGGGGGGGGTGACCTTGATATCATGTAAGTAAATGTGCCTAACCTGTTTTTATGCCTCTAATTCACTTCTCCGTTTTGTTTTCCATCACCATCTATGTCGTTGTCCCTGTGGGTTATTCACACAACCATCTATCGACTCTATGTTTGATAAAGTCACTAGCCGATATTCTTCTTAGCCGGTTTATCAACTCATCCAGCATTGTCTTCCTCTGTCAAGCTCTATCTCTAATATCTTTAGTCTCCAATGTTGTCACAAGATTCTCCGTGAAAGGTTATGGCAAAATTTATGGCGATACCTGAACATGCAAACTACTGAACGTAAACTTGCCAAGATTTCAACAACAGTAGTAAAATGCTGGTGTTGAGAGCGATGTCCTGTAAATAGGATATTCATTCATTCATTCAGTAGCATGCCTTTTGCAGAACCTAGCTCCCACAACAACCTTCCGGAAAACCTCTCGATAATAAGCAAGATGTGCCTTGTCCGATACACCCATCTGGAGATCATTCGCCACATCCTGCACTCATCTTCTCTTTGGCCTTCCTCTTCCTCTCTTCCCAGGCATATACCCCCTCCATTATTGTTCTCTTCAAACTTTTGTGACGTTTCAAATGACCAGAATATTTGAATTTTTTTTTTTTTTTTTTTTTTTTTTTTGGTTTTATCGTCTTTAAGAGCGTCTGGCCGAGTGACTAGGACGCCGGACTCTAAATCGGGAGACCCGGGTTCGAATCCTCGGTAGGGTGTGGGATATTTTTCTGTCGGAGGCAAAAAAGAAAATCCTAACCTGCACAGTTCGCGGCGACTGCACTAGCCAGGCGGCCTTAATTACTCAGGCTCAAAGGCACCTCTGCCATACACCACAAGGTACTATACTGGCAGTAAATGACTGCACTAGCCAGGCGGCCTTCATTACTCAGGCTCAAAGGCCCCTCTGCCATACACCGCAAGGTACTATACTGGCAGTGAATGACTGCACTAGCCAGGCGGCCTTAATTACTCAGGCTCAAAGGCCCCTCTGCCATACACCGCAAGGTACTATACTGGCAGTAAATGCCTGTTTTGACAGTCTTACATAGCCAACCTTCTTCAATATTCAGCTCTTGATGTATGGATGCATTTGTTCTTTTATTTAAATAGGATATGTAAACAAAAACACCTGAACACATACTTAATTAGCAACTAGGTAAGGAAATTATCATCACCATGTATCATGCCTAACCTGGCCTAGGAGTTTAACGTCTTTCTCTGTGATCCCGTGTACTCGTGAGTGGCGTGACGTGCGGCGAGAATCTGTAGGGGTTCTGGCCGCGGCGGTGACTTGCGGGGTACGTGAGCCGGTCGCTCAGAAAGCAATGGCAAAGAGCGTAACCTTGTCAAGAAATCAACAATCAGCTGATAGATGCTGATGTTTACAGCGATCTCCTGTAAAGGATATGCGGAAAACAATGTATCATGTATCGTGGAAGTCGTCGCTCTCATCACGGCCCATCGCAGAGGTTCACCATCTGTTGCCAGTTCCCCTTCCTCATTTATTTCCATGCCAAAGGTGTCCACAATGTTCTATGTTCACTGTCGTGTTGGGAACCCCTGGTCCTTCTCTCCGGAACTATACATTCTAACCCGGTTCTGACCAAACCACCGTGACACTTAACATGGCCACAATATTTCAGCTTCCGAGACATCACGCGATTAGTGAGACAGTTTTTTATTCAGTGGTTAGTTTATGTAGAAATAAAGACATCAATAAATATACAATTCTATTTATTTAATAAGTAACAATATACTCGGGAAAAGTCAGTTTTGTTCTTGTGTTATTTGTTTTTAAATTTGATTTACTAAATCAGTTTCTGTTTTTCTTCTTCTTCTTCTTCTTCTGTTTTCCTGTTTGTCTCTCAGAACCAGGACACGAATAGAGTTCCGGATTGATTTCTGGTACATTCCTTATAATCCCTGTACCGTCATCATCATGTGGCATGTGTAGATAAGCGAAATGATTCGCCTTCTCACACGCTCACCGGAGTCTGGGATCAGGGTTGTGTTCCCTTTGACTCTCAGAATCAGGGCACAACCATTGGATTGAGTTCTGGTTTGTTCCTCATAATTCCCGGTATTTACTATATATTATGGTTTGGACTTCCGATCCAATATCCCAAAGTCTGGCGAAGGTGATCATGTCTATGCA
>CAWUFQ010000694.1:0-61000 GCA_963921405.1 Cepaea hortensis | reverse complement strand
TCCATGGCATATATTCATTCATTCATTCAGTAGCATGTCCTTTGCAGAACCTCGCTCCCATAACAACCTTCCGGAAAACCTCTCGATCATAAGCAAGATGTCCCGCGTCCGATACACCCATCTGGAAATCATCCGCCACATCCTGCACCCATCTTCTCTTTGGCCTTCCTCTTCCTCTCTTCCCAGGCATATACCCCTCCATTATTGTTCTCTCCAAACTTTCGTGACGTTTCAAGTGACCAAAATATTTCAATTTTCTTTGTTTTATTGTCTTTAATAGCCAACCTTCTTCAATATTCAACTCTTGAAGTATGGATCCATTTGTTCTTTTCTTTACCCAAGATATTCTTAGAATTCGTCTATAACATTTATATTCAAAGGCATTTATGCGCTGTTCAGCTTATTTAGTAAGTGTCCAGGTTTCACAGGCGTATGTTGCAATGGGAAAGATGCATGCTCTTAAAAATCTAATTTTTGTAGTTACGTTTGTCCCATTCCATAATTTATTCAGTTGTTTTAGTCTTTGAAGAGCAATTGATAGTCGTCGTTTAATTTCTTTCATTGTGTCACCGTTGTTGGTAATCAATGACCCACGATATTCAAAATTTTCCACCACCTCCAATTTTTCCTCATTAATATACACAAGCACTTGGTATCAACGACTGGCAAGAGTGGCAAGAGAAGGTCAACCAGAGAGACGAATAGAGACGTATTGTATGTGCAGCAAAGAACCTCAATGGCTCGGAACGCTGAAGAGGATTATATATATATATATATATATATATATATATATATATATATATATATATATATATATATATATATATATATATATATATATATATATGGTAGTCATATGTTGCGGGTCGGGATTTTTTCCCATTGACCCGCAGAGTTCGTGGTTTGTGCAATGCTCTAGGCAGGCCATTTTGTGGAGAGAGAACGCCTCGGATGGTGTACAACCCATTGCAATGAAACGGATCCTCTCGTCTTTAATCTTAACCATTATCTTGCTCACGTCATCCATGGAATGCCGTTTTGAATAAATATGTGAGCTAGCGACGTATACTGAATAAGCCTTTGGCGTGAATGGAGGCACTTTAGTCATAGTCTAGAACACGTTGGGGCATTTTGAAGCTGCATTAACACTCCTTTTGTTTTAAACTATTCATAGCTACTAGCTTAACATGTTAAAATAAGACATAGTTTAGTCAATCGACAGGATATATCGGCAACAACTGCAGAGTTGATTTATGTAGAAAGACCTATATACTCCAAAATTCTCACTCTAAAATATTTAGCACAATCAAGGGGAGAAGGCATTCCCTCTTTATGTAAGTCTTCTTCTTCTCTTCATGCATTTACCTCAGTGAAATGGTGGTAAAATAAACTGGTAAAATAAACACACACACACACACACACACTCACACACACTGGCACACACACACACACACACACACACACTCATACAGTGAGCTATTGGTAGGCATTTGTACTTTTGTCATTGTCCAGGAGAAGGATTTGCTAACAGATATATTAAAGCAGCGTGTCACAGTGCACAAGCTGACATTGTTACTTCACTACGAAGTGATAAAACCCCTTGCCTGACCCATAAATTGAACACATGTCCCAAGATGTGCGAGCGATGTACTGAACGCCCGGCCACGCTTTTCTAAAAAGTGACATGACTCAGGTAAACCTGGAAAACATAATGTTACATTAAATATAAGTACATAATACACATTCCCAAGAATGTCGTGTGTTTCTTGCAGCAAAGATTTTGCTGACCCAATAAACAATAATGTATACCGATTGTTTTTAAGAAATATAAGCAGTCAACAAAACATACACTTGACAGCTGATTTCCCAAGATAAACTTTCACGATACCACAGTTGTTCTAAAACTGTTGTCCCTCGACTACAGGTTCGAAATTTAATTCTATGATCGCCTCTCACCAGCATTCCCCCCCCCCCCCATAAGAGCCATTCATGCAGCATTATTTGTAGAATGTGGCTCTCACCACAGGCCGCCGGGAAGGTTCTGGGTCTTGAGCCAATGCCCCTGCCTCGTGCATTTTCATGCCCAAGGTGTCCTTGATGTCTAGCATTCACCTTTGATCCGTGGTTCTTCTTCCAAACAGAATGCCTTACATTACTGCCCTTTCTAAGCCACTGTGACGTGTAATATGGCCGCCACAGCATTTCATCTTGCGGGAATATAACTTCGGACTGTTTACTACTCGTTGTACTACTCGTACATGCTCATCGTTCTCTTCCTTTGTTCGCACAGATTGATGGCCTGCGGACCTTACTATGAAATTATTGTGTTTCTTTTACGGATATGACAATGAGTGTTTGGAGAGAAATAATTTTGTAATTTCCCCAATGCCTTCCACGTCAAATTTGATTTGACAATGCCCTCATACTTCAGCACATATTACGTTGCCAATGTAAGAAGGTGCCCGTTTTGTGATTTAAAACACGTTTAGCAAAAGACACATTTCTACACCATTAGATGTATTGGAAATATGACTGCAGCCTCATTTGAAATGGACACATCAACACTCGATGGGTGATGTAGTTGATATCACGCCGACCGACTTTATTTCCCAAAACATTTCCTAGTTCCTGTTGTAGACTGGGTCGACCTGAGAGCCAAGGCAGAATTTGTGATTAACCGTTCGGTCCGGGAGGAGAAGTTTAACACGCGTCACCGGGTCAGTAGACACGCGACTAGTCACTGCTACCTAGACTTGCCTACTGGGTTGTGACCTGTAAAGACAAACGGCGCCTTTGTAACTGAATACAGAAATGGTGAAGACTTACACGACTATGATATATGATATATTGCATAATATAGAAACGGTGATAACAATACGGAAGATATTATAAATAATACAAAAGCGATGATAAATAACACACAAACAATGGTAATAAATATAGAAACGATGAAAAATAATACAAAAATGATCATTCATAATACATAAACGATCATAACTAATACATAAACTATGATAAATAATAAACACACGATGATAAATAACATATAAAGGACTGTAATGTAAAAAAAACAACCACACACTCACACACACACACACACACACACACACACACATACGGAAACTATAATACACTAATACAGAAAGAAAGGTAATATAACACAGAAACTATGGTAACACAATACAAAGACGAAAGTAAGCTAATATAGGCACATTCACCATCACCATCATTACCGTCATCATATACCATGCTGATACGTGTGGGCAGTGTTGCCATCTCCCTTTGATGAAAAAGCACCAAAATCGACCCAAAAAGCACTAAAAAGCACACATTTTTTTAGGAAGCACAACAAATAAAGCACCAACTGTTTTTATTACAAATGTAACAAGGTAGCACAGTATAATTTATTATTATCACTTCATATTAAAATGAAGTTTATTCCAGATCCGCCAAATCCCAATCAGAACTACTTTCGAGCCAAAAAATCACTAAATTACAATACTATTTTTTGGGGAAATCACTAAAACAAGCCCTGGCGGTATTCATTCAAAATGTTATAAAGTAGCACATTATAATTTATTATTATCACTGAATATTAGAATGAAGTTTATTCCAGATCTGTCAAATCCCAGTCAACAACTCCTCTTCAGTTTCTGTAGCTATTTCCTGCCGTGTTTGCTCCTGCGATGATGAGGATGAGGAGGATGATTGAAAGAAACATGTATATGCCTCCTGTGATCAAATTTTTCGCAGAATATCCTTAGGTAGTTTATAATCATGACAGCATTTGCCATATCTTTTCATTCCATATCTAATAGTCAAAACAGTTGTCAAACTCTTGATGCTCAATCCGTTCCGCAATTTTGATTTTATAACTCCCATCTGAGTGAAAATACGCTCCACGTCCGCATTAGAATGAGGTAAAATGAGCACAGTTAAAGCTAAATCTGTAAGATCTTGGAAAGGATTTTCACCGGTGGCATCCTTGTATGAGGCTATTTCTGCCCACACTCCAAGTGTGTCAGAGGTCTGTGTCCACTGCATATGATGAAGTTTTCTCCATTGGAAATCTATGCCAGTGAGAGTAGCTGCATCTTCTACAAACATTTTAGCAAGATCCAATATACAGGGCTTCATTGGCTGTAGACATTCACTTCCACTAAGACATGACATGGACTGCAACACTCGAACGTTATCGGGTGTACGTAAACGCAGCTGTGTCAATAGCTCTATTAAAAACTGGATGCACCTTCCACGAATTTCTTTCTCATCGGGAAACTTGTAGTCTGCTATTTCTTTCTCAAACTCATAACCTAGATTGGGATTAGGATCTTGCGATGTTCGTCCGTCATGAATGACGTGGACCATTCATTCACTGCATCTTTTGATGAGGAACGAATGACTTGCGCTTTAGATTTGATTATAGCGAGGTAGTGGTCGCGCAACTCCTTCGTCCCCGCTCTCTCGTCTGTGTCCATCTGGTTCCAGTGGCGAGCAGGGCAAGACGACTGGAAGACGGACACAGATGCAGTGGACGTTAGGCTGCCAAGGCCAGTTATCCCTGATTTAGGCCTGGTTTAGGTCATAAGCAAAAGTGCCATCCATTTTCAGGGCTGGTTGATTCGGCAGGTGAGTTGTTACACACTCCTTAGCGGGTTCCGACTTCCATGGCCACCGTCCTGCTGTCTATATCAACCAACACCTAAACAATCTTGAATAGCATCACTTTCTGTTATCCCCCCCCCCCCCCCCCCCGGAATAGCAATCTTTGAACTGATAGAATCAATGAGCTGGAAAAGATCGCTGAGTAGTTTTGTTGGATCCTGTATATCTGCTTCGAATTTCTTATTCACACTTTGAACTTCTCCGAGAATATGCTTGAGAAATATGAGATACACATAGTTTTTCATGTCGCTAAACATAGAATGTAGAAGTTCTGCTGTATAACAGCGCTCGTTGAGTCTTACAACATCAAAATGAGTTCTGAGCTCGACCCACTGCTGCAATATTCTGACAATGGCATATTGAATGGACATCCATTGTGTCTGGCTTAATTGAACAATCTTCAGCGGATGTTGTCCATCATTTATTGAAGCAAAAAGCTCCCTGTACTTTGCTTGACGAAGACTTGAGTGAGAAAACCAGTTACATGTTTCTCTAATCACGAACTCTATGTTCCTGGGCAGACAAGCAGCTGCAGCCTGTGACACTGCCAGCTGAAGGGAATGACATACACACCTAACTAGTACCAGATGAGGAACTTCGGATTTTAATTTTGTATTTACTCCATTGTTTACACCTGTCATGACAGACGCATTGTCAGTGCCGAGTGCAACTAGGCTTTGCAACTCAAGTCCATTCTTGTTTAAACAATCTTTTAACGCATTGCATATTGCCTGTGCGTTGCAGTCACTCAGTTCAACTAAATCTAAGTAAGTAACTAAAACTGCTTTCTTGTCTCTGAATAGTACCTAATAGCTACTCCAAGTAGCTTAGTTTCAGAAATGTCATTGCTCTCATCAACCAATAAGCTGTATTTACTTTTGCCAATATCAGCTGTCAAGTCTGTTGTGAAATATGTGCAAGTACATTTGAAATAACTGCTCTGTACTTAGTTCTCCTAAGCTTAAAGTTCTTGCAACCTTTGCTGTCACAAAAGTGTACCTAGCAGAGTTCACTTAAATGGTCAACAACGCGAAGCGAACAATGGCCAGCTGTGAACAAACTCATGCATCCTTCTGTTTCTTTGATATCATCTTTCAGTTTGTCAAATGCAATTGTTGTTTGCCTTTGAGTACTGAATGGTTGCTCGGCTTTCTGATGTTTCGTTGTATTATTGTGCCTCTCAATATCATTTAACCTGGCTGCAATTGGACATTTGCAATATTTGCAAAATCACTTACTATTATCCCCTTCTACTTTTAACAACCATTATTGAAATCTAGTGTCACTGAGCCACTGTTCTCTGAAATGTTGACAATATTTCTTGCTCATGGTGAAACACAAATAAGCTTAAATGAAAGGATAATGTAGACACCACACAATTATGAACTCTATTAAAAGGTAATGTATTGACGTTTGGACTTGTCTGCAAGATGGCGTTCGCTTTCGTATTAAAGGTAGTTAAATTAGTTGAATATTGCGCGGTAACGTACAAAGACTGTTGTGACCGTGTCAGCCCATTGAGAGAGTTTATAGCTGTGATCCATGGTTTAACAATCCATGGTAGAAATCTTCGCATTGTTTTTAACACACAATCAATTAACAATTTCAACAAAGAGTATAACTCACCCTATTCAAGAACTCTTGAACACAGACGCAAGATGGATAATATTCTGAATACTTCTACGGTATTTAATTCAGAGCGTTCAAAATGGTTATACAGCTTATTCAGCTATCTCGGAACTCATACTATTGGGTAGTTGCGTATAAAAACATGACTAATTACTTAACAATTAAAACAACTATCTACACTCCGGCTCCTAGAACAGAAATCACTTCAAAGATGTTTCCCTACTCACAATAAACTAACCTACCAGATGTAACCCTTAACTGACCTCAACAAATGGAAGCGTGTTGCCTCTTTAAATCTAAAAACCGAACTGCCGTTGTCAATGTTTTTCCCTGACGTATTGCTGCCACGAAAACGATGTGCGTCTTCGTGCAGTGCTGCTTTGGCCTCCTCCACCAAATAGGAGAACACCAAAGACATAACCAGCGCTACATCCGACCTCCCATTATTTCTTTTATAACACTGCTCTGTTATAAATACCCCCCTTTCTTAAATGAAAAGTCCAAACATTAAAAACTTTAGAACACTAATCTAAGACTCATTGATCAATTCTAAACAAAAATTAAACACTTGCTACATATCAACTCTCCTAAATACAACCCAACCAATCCTTAACTAATGTTAACTACACATTACTTCACTACATAACATACCCATGGTCCCTTATTCATTAACCAACCACATAATCGGTCCAAATTTCCAACTACTTGCCTACTACTGTGTTGGTTATCAAGAACATTGTGGTTTTCCCTTAGCTATCCGCTGCAAACCCACAATTTGTACTATCATCACTGCTACCTCATTATCATACAAACGGTAATCAACATTGTGGTTTTCCCTTAGCTATCCGCTGCAAACCCACAATTTGTCCTCTCATCACTGCTACCTCATTATCATACAAACGGTAATCAACATTGTGGTTTTCCCTTAGCTATCCGTTGCAAACCCACAATTTGTCCTCTCATCACTGCTACCTCATTATCCTACCAACGGTAATTAATAGTTCACCGAAACAAAAAAATAATTGTAGTGGCCACCAACAAAAAGATAAAAGTTTCATGCAATGCTCAATCCGTTGGACTAATCACTCACCAACCATTCCTTTTAGACTCATTTACGTGGAGTGCCATTGAACCCCTTGTAACGTAATCACGTCCCCTCACCCTAAGCAATTCGCCACATTTATGAGAAAGAATTGAAAGTTGCGTGTCGACCCACAAAATCCACTTCTTCCTCTTTTTCCGCCTCAATTCGCGTTTCGTTTCACTTGTCTACTTTTTTTCCCCCGAATTTCTACCAATGGGTTCCTTGACACTCAATTTTCGCCATACACACCCATTCAATATTATTATTCTTAGGTCGTCTCATTTTCCTCTGCCTCTCAGCAACTCACATACTCCATCACTTCCATCCAGTTTCCTTTCGCAGGAATCCCCGAGCTATAACAGCTCGATTACTCACCATAGTACTAAATCAGTGACCAACGAATGCCACTATCTCTCTCGCTCTCTTCTATATCAAACAAATAAAAACCTGAGCTATACCATCCCCCACACATGTATCACTTGCTGTGATTAACAATTCTACCCGTCTATGTTAGACAGACTACAACTCACTCTCCACTTTATTTAATCCCATTTCGACAATGGAATTGACACAGGATCATGATCATCTACCCCGTATGCTCCCAATGCGAACCACACTACTGCCTTCAATCATGTCTCCAACTCCGCAAACTTTCTCCCTTCGACTATTTCACATGGACACTCAGGTTTCGAATATCAATTTAACTCATAACTTTAACTCGTTAACAAATGAGAAAACCAAACCAAAACAAAAACCAGTAACGGCTGATGCACGGGTAAATGGAAATAACTCAAACCTGAGTCTGGAGAAACTCAGCTCAGTGCACGAACTCCGTAGCACCGCCGAGGATCCTAACCGCATTTACTAAATGTGGCAGATTCAATTCATTGTCTGCAATCAGTACTCAATCTTCAGCATACTTAATGTTATTGACGTTACTTCCCGCAATGGTCCTTCCATCCATCATGTGCCATGCCGATAAGCGTGGGCGATCATGTTTTGCCAACTCACTCGATCACCAGAGTCGGAGATTAGCTACGTGTTTCTGTCTCGACCATGCCACGAGGCCATGCTATTCAGGTATTTACTTCTTGGTCTACCCCTTGGTCTCTTCCCTTCGATCTTGCCAGTTGTCGCCAAGTTCTCCAATTCATTTCTTCTCATAACATACCCACAATATTTCGACTGTCTACGTCTAATGTCTCTAATCACTTTACGAGCTTCAGTTGTTTCTTGAAGAACTTGTTTATTGGTTATTCTGTCTGTGTGTCGCTTGTCGTCCCTGGGGGGAAAGTGGAATCAACAAGCACACCTGTTAATTATCCTTTTCTAAGGTTTCCTCTGCTTGTGGACCTTTGTCTACACACCCCTCCTTGTTATTTAAAAGTCTTTTTATCACTCTCTCTCTCTCTCTCTTTCTCTCTCTCTCTCTCTCCCTCTCTCTCTCTCTCTCTCTCTCTCTCTCTCTCTCTCTCTCTCTCTCCACAGCTAATATCCCTCTTCCCGTTCTTTCAGCACATACCTCCACTAACACAGGTTTCGAACAAAATGATAAAACATTTATTGCAGAAAAGTGTCAGTTGTGTGTGCGATGTATGGGTGTGAATATATGTGATGTGATCTATCTTGAATGTGTGTCAGAATATAGTCTATGATCAGCATCAGAGTTTGTCCTCATTATACAGCCATTCGACGTCACCATTCACATAACAGGAAATAGCTCACGAAGGGTTGTCTTTCTGCCTGATGCTGATTTTCTCCCCACTCGTTTCTGGAAACTCGTAAATAATATAGTATCCACGGATTTAGTTTTGTTAGTTTTTGTCATTCACATCACGTGGATAAATCCGTTCAATGGGAAATCGTTATAGTTTAAGGAATATCTGATCATCAATGTTTGTTTCACTTACTTATAGTCCTTTAGTTCTTCACACACGATATAACGGTCGGTAATATCTTCATGGTATTAAAGAAGATCAAACACCGATTCAACCACATATAGTCTATACACTGCAGTTGGTCACTCATGGAAAAATGTTAATGCACGTCTTTTCCTTTCTGTATAGTCTATCTTAAATATTTCTGTTCGTCATTTGCTATTGGTATTCAATACCTGCATTGAGCATCTCACGTAGAGTGATGCAGTTAGTGTTCCTTTTAACTCGTTACTTGACTGACTGTCTTGTTAAACAGGTTTTACCATTTGCGATCCTTTATTAGTTCATGAGAGTATTTCCTCTGTTCAGATTTGTAACAACTTTCCATTTCAAGTGCGGGGAACCTGTTGAGTAAAACAACAGCCTGTGAGAGAAACACAACTTCGACCTATGATATGTGAATGTAGGTAATAGGCTATATTCAGAAAGTAATCTATATAGATCATACTAGAGCTATACTCTTGTATAAGACAGAGTAGTTCAGCACTCTACCCTATACCAGGTAAAAGAAAGAACCCTAAAGAAACCACATAAATCCTATTGTAGACTTATCCTTCTGAAGCCACTTACACATCACTCGCTTCAGCTTAAATCACTATTCAGCCTAATGCGTTCGACACTCTATACTACGGTGACACACAAATTCACTATGCTAGAGTTCTAATCTACCTCCATCTATAATCACCTTATTTAATTTTATTTTAGGCCTAGAAGTACATCATTTAATTTCCATGAAGGAACAGGGCTGGTTATCTTTACACAACCTAGACTATGTGATATATTTTCTATTACGGCACTGAATTAAATCCACACCCGCCGGTCGTAAATGCAATCTTCAACTGATTTTTAAAACTGTAAATTCAGTCCAAAGTTATTGGCTTGACTACGTCACTTGTTTTTCTCTTAACCCATCAGCCTCTGTTATTTTTCCTGGTCGTTTGATCTCCGTACAACCATACTGATCACCTTCTTTAATAAAGACCATCTCCCGTTTTATCGTGGTTTTTTTCCCGTTGTTCAAAGGACTCCGTTCACAGTATTTCAACGCGATCCAACTGTTTGATCATGCTCCGAACTTACCGGAGATAAACGATCTTTCTGGGCATCGATGATTCTCCGTTCAGTCAAATACGGACTCTGGTCTTTGAACTTTTCCGGTAGACAATCTTCCGTTCCCCACGGGACTTCGCTTCCGTCTCCAATACGTACGGCTAGTGTTTAAAGTAACGATCGCTGTCCTTTGAAAATTACAGGAGCGTCAACTTCTCACCATAACTGTTTCTGTCGTTTAATCCACTAGGAGCGACACCTGCCAGCCATCTCACGACATAGGCCCCCTCTTAAGAGAGTTGACCGCGTCGACTCTTCCTCCCTGGAGGTTCGATCCTGATGGTCTTCCCCAACCTACTCTTCTTCCTCAGGAGTTGGGTGTCTAGACAGGAAATCCGCTTCTACATTCTCCCTACCCGGAATAAACTCCACGGTGAAGTTGTACGGCTGCAGCCGCAACGACCACCGCATTAACCGGGCGTTGAGCTTCTGTGAGGTATCTAGGAACATCAAGGGTTGATGATCCGACTGGACCCAAAACTGCACTCCATAAAAATATGGCTGAAATTTTTGCACGGCCCATACGAGTGATAAGCATTCTCTCTCCACTGTAGA
Organism: Cepaea hortensis; assembly: GCA_963921405.1. Classification (NCBI taxonomy): domain Eukaryota; kingdom Metazoa; phylum Mollusca; class Gastropoda; order Stylommatophora; family Helicidae; genus Cepaea; species Cepaea hortensis. The sequence goes on along the minus strand of CAWUFQ010000694.1, from coordinate 50,020 downwards.
ATAATTCTTTTCCGCCGGGAGAAGTTTCTTACTGGCGTATGCCACTGGTTTCAAAAATGAAGTGTCATCTCTCCCTTCCTGTAACAAGGCTGCCCCAATTCCAATCCCACTAGCATCTGTTCATAGCACAAATGGTTTTGAAAGGTCGGGATGTTGGAGAACTGGTTTATTCACCAACGCCTCCTTTAACTGACTGTAGGCACCCTAGCATTCTGGCGTCCATACAATTGTATCTGGGAATCCCTTTTTCAAGGTTTCCGTTAATGGATTTCCCAGTTCGGTGAAATGCGGGATGAACTTCTAATAAAACCCACACAACGATAGGAAGGACCTCACATCTTTCTTTGTTTTTGGCCGTGGAGCTCGTCTGACTTTTTCCAAGTTCCTCTCCTCCGGGACAATTTGTCTTGGAGTGATGGTATGACCAAGAAATTCAAGAGTTTGTTAACCAATCATGCACTTGGTTGGGCGCGCGGTAAGCCCTGCTTCCCGGAGCCTATTGAAAACTCTCTACAAGGACCCCAAGTGGTCATCTACGCTGTCACTGGCAATCAGTATATCATCCATGAATGAGATAATGGACGGATCACGTGGAGGATCTAACAAGGTTCTCATCATCCGAGTAAACACACTAGGTGCATTGCTGAGTCCAAAAGGCATGACGTTGAACTCATAGTGTCCACTGGGTGTACTGAAAGCCATCAGAGGTCAAACTTCCGGTTTGACCGGGATCTGATAATAACCCCTACTCAGATCTACTTTAGAGAAGTACTTAGCCTTATGGAGCCTGGCGAATAACTGGGTTGGATTCGGCAAAGGTTCCACCTGAAACTAGGTATGACTATTCCAGAGTCTATAGTCAATACACAACCTGTGTTCTCCACTCGGTTTTCGTAACAACACCACTCCGGCATTATATGGGGATGTGGATGGCGCAATCACATCAACCTCCAACAGTTTCTGTATCTCCTCCTCCAAAGCCTTCTCTTTAGAAAATGGAACTGGGTAGACGTTTTGGCGGACAGGATCTTGCGTGGTTAAGGTCATCTCGAACTCGACCAGCTCCGTCCGTCCGGGTTTATCAGTCAGGGTCTGCTTATGAGACTTTAGAACCTGGGCAATCTTTTTTCCTCTCCTGAGGAGTCAGATTAGGGTTCACCTGCACATCCCGATAGGTTTCCTGGGGCAATAGTGGATACACCCTGCCCTCGTCTTGTCCTGTTTCAGTCTCCACTGCTACTGCCATTGCCATGAGATGAGCTGCTCCTCCACCGGTTCTCTCTTCGTATTTCCGCAGGAGATTAATATGGAAAATCTTCGACTTTCTCCGGATCCGGATTTGATAGTTGGTTCTGGATATCACCCTCTCCACGGGAAATGGTCCCTGCCATCCTATCTCCAGTTTGTTGGTTCCCGTTGAGAGTAGCAACAAGACTTTATCTCCCAACTCAAGAACTCGGTCTCTAGGCCTACGGTTGTAGTACTCCGCATGTATCTTTATGGCCTTTCTCAAGTTTCGAGTCGCCAGAGCCCAGCCTGTGTGAAGTTTTTCCTTTAGTTTCTCCACGTATTTGTACGAGGAGATCACTTCTTCTGACGTCCCTTCCTCCGTCCAACTCCTCAACAAAACTTCCAATGGTCCCTTGATTGGACGACCAAACAGCAGGGTAGCTGGCGTTAATCCTGTTGAGCCATGAGGCACTTAGCGATTGGCGAAAAGTGCTGCTGGGATGTATTCATCCCACCTATCAGGTTTTTCGTGTTCCAGTTTCCTGAGCATTGTCATAAACGTGCCGTTGAAACGCTCGACTTGCCCATTAGCTTGAGGGTGGTAAGGACTGGTATGTATATGGTTGGAGAGGAACACACCAAAAACCTCCTCCATGAGTTTCTCACCTAACTGGGACGCATTATCCATCAGAATCTGATTAGGGAAGCCTAATCTAGTAAAGGCCTCCATCAGTGCATCAGCCACTCTTTTCGAGTCAATGGTTGGCAATGGTATAGCTTCACAGCACATCGAACAGCAATCCACCATTGTAAGGATGTACATATTCCTCTTCTTAGTCCTTGGAAGAGGACCCACGATATCGATGGCGACCCTCTCGAAAGGAGAGTTCATGATGGGCATCTCACCCAAGACCACCGGTGCTGTCAAGTGTTTCGGTGCCACCCTCTGGCACTCAGGGCATGATTTCACATACCGACGCACATCTCCAGTCATTCCTGGTCAATAATAATGGCAGGAAATCCGCTGCATGGTGGCGGCCATACCCATGTGTCCGCTGAACGAAATGGTATGCCCCATCTGAAGAATTTGGGATCGGTAGGCCTTCGGGACTACCAATTGACCGTGTAAGTTGTCTCCCCTTCCGGTTTTCCGATAGAGCAGCCGATTCTTCATGTAGTACTGTTCTCGTTTGGGTGGAACAGCACTTTTCTGCAGCTTCCTATAGCAAGGACGTAAAGTATCATCCTCACTCTGGGCAGTTCGCAACTCCCCTGGCATTGGGTTTGAAACCATTGTCTCTGCCTGATCCTTTTTCTTCTGAGAGCGTGTCTGCATAGCTCCCATGTGGATTGGTTCCATGGGCATTCCCCAAAAGACATACCGACAACCAAGGATGACGGGGAATATGGGATCAGTCAATACCGCGGCCTTGATTGTGCCGGTGACGTATCTTGACCGAATCTCTACCTGAGCAATTGGTAACTTCATGGCCACAGCACTCTTTGTCGCAGGCTGTATCTCCATGGTCTCACCTGTGAGTTGTTCTGGGTATACCAGATCAGCAGAAATCACAGCTTCTCCGTCCAGGCCAGTATCACATAAACAGTTGACTTGTTGGCCATTCACCTCAATCAACTCCATCACCGGTGGTCTCCCTTGGTCCGGAGTGTCTTCCACCTCCTCGACCCTTTCCTTGGAGTCCTCTTTAGGTTCCCCGAAGCATGTTGTGAAGTGGGAGTCATGTGACTTGAATCTGCAGTCTTTTGTATTATGAGTTTTCGACCGGCAGTGTTTGCACCATTTTCCTGTCCAAAGTTTTTCCCTTCCTGACTTCGGTGCTCTCTCTGTGTTCCGAGTTTCTTCGCCGACCTTAGCCTTGTCGGTAATAACCTCCTTAGGAGTCACTTGGCATGCCGCGAAGTGAGAGCTTTTTGGTTTCGATCGGCAGTCTTTTGTGTTGTGAGAGGGTGACTTGCAGATCGAACACCACTTCTCAGACCACGGTCGTTTTGGTGGAGAATTCGAGGTGCTCTTGTTTCCTTTCTTCATCTTCTCCGAACTCTCCGTTGAAGTCTTCACATAAGGTTCCTCTTTCTTGTATTCCGCGTTCTTGGATTTCTTACGGTCGAGCACTATTTAGAGCTTTACTCAAGTGAGATCAAGCTAGCGGATGATGCCCTCAACGCCATAGAGGCCCTGCCAACTCTTGACCACCTGGACACACTTCCCACTATAACAGAAGTTAAGTGTGCTATAAATGAGCTTGCATCTGGCAAGGCTCCAGGTAAGGATGGGATTCCAATAGAGGTAATCAGGAGTGGGCAAGACACACTCGCTCTACAGATCCACCAGCTAATAGAGCTATGCTGGCGAGAATGACAAGTCCCACAGGATTTCAAAGATTCAAAAATCATAACGCTGTACAAGAACAAGGGAGATCGGAGCGACTGTAACAACTATAGGGGTATCTCACTTCTGTGTATTGTTGGGAAAGTATTTGCCAGAATTGTCCTGCACAGGCTTCAAGTCCTGGGAGATCAAGTCTACCCCGAATCACAGTGCAGCTTCCGTCAGAACCGGTCTACAATTGATACGATATTCTCATTGCGACAGATGCAAGAAAAATGCGGGGAACACAATCAGCCACTGTTTATTGCCTTCATCGACCTCATAAAGGCATTCGATTTGGTCAGTCGTGAAGGTCTGTTCAAAGCACTAAAGAAGATTGGCTGCCCACCAACTCTTCTGTCCATTGTGGAATCGTTCCACACAGGCGTGAAGGGTATAATCGCGTTTGATGGCTCATCTTCAGAAGAGTTTGAAATCAAGAGTGGAGTTAAGAAAGGTTGTGTACTAGCCCCCACCCTCTTTGGGATATACTTTTCACTTCTACTGAAATATGCTTTTCGTGATCAGGATGACGGTATATACATTCATTCACGCTCAGATGGTGGCCTCTATAATGCTCAGAGATTGAAGGCCAAGACCAAAATTAGCAGGGTACTAATCAGAGAGTTGCTTTTTGTGGATGATGCTGCGATTACGACCCACTCTGAGGAAGAATTACAACATCTACTATCATCATTCTCCATTGCTTGTTCTGAATTTGGTTTAACAATTAACAAAAAGAAGACACAGATTATGTCACACGGTGCACATGATGTACCATCAATCTTTATTGACGACGCCAAACTGGAGATAGTAGACCATTTTACATATCTAGGATCAGAGGTAAATAGCAAATTATCCCTCGATCAGGAAATCAACATCAGGATTGGCAAGGCAGCAACAACAATGAACATGTTAGCAAAAAGAGTCTGGGAGAACAGGAAGCTTACTGCCAAAACAAAAGTCCTCGTCTACTAAGCCTGTGTCCTTAGTACTCTTCTTTATGGCAGTGAAACCTGGACAACTTACGCACACCAAGAGAAACGTTTAAACAGCTTTCATATGCGGTGTCTGCGAAGAATACTTGGTATTAAGTGGCAAGACAAAATCACAAATACTGAAGTATTGGAAAGATCAGGTTGTGTGACGGTGTATTCCATGCTCAGTCTTCGTAGACTTAGATAGATAGGACACGTTAGGAGGATGGATGATGGTAGAATACCAAAGGACATCTTTTTTGGTGAATTACAGACGGGTAGGAGATCTCAGGGTCGGCCTCTACTACGATACAAAGATGTGTGTAAGCGGGACATGATTGATACAGGCATTGATAATGCACAATGGGAACACGTCGCCGCTGAACGTGTTGCTAGGTGGGCAACTATCAGAAATGGAATAAAGACAAAGGAGAAAATGATTGCAGATAAAGCACACACAGAGCTTGAGAGACGTAAGATGGTGCAAAATGGTGGAAATGACCATGTTTTCACATGCACCTACTGTGGGCAAACATTTGCAGCAAGAATTGGCCTTACCAGCCACACTCGCCACCGCCATGGATCGTAGTTATTAAGCCTTTTTGAAGCACAATGTACCAAACTATCGTCTGTCAAGACGGAAAGGTGCCAATGAGAGGAGAGGCAAGGAACCACTTAAAGGATAGTTAGTTAGTTAGTTAGTCGACAGATCATCCTCGCTGCACATCGAACCATTCAGTCCATAAGTGCTCGGATCCCCTCCTCAGCAAATCCCGCAGCGTGTAGCGGCTAACGACGCCAGTTCTGTGTTGGTTTATCAATCTTCTTTGGCTTCCTGCGTAGTGTTCTTGTTTGGCCACACCTCTTTTAATTTGATGCTCTAGCAGTCTGGCCATTGTTGTAGATTCACAGTCATCACTTGGTTCTCGCAAAAGTCTCACATCACGTAGAGCATTCAGAATGTCAGCTTGGTCCATGGCGCGTCCGCCCTCCACAGTAGCCTCACCTGCGAGCTTGTCAGCCCGCTCATTTCCTTGTACTCCCGCATGCCCTGGCACGAAGATGAAACTAATCTTTGCCAGCCGAGACCGCTTCAGAGGCAGCAACCATTCTCTTCGGATCGACCCCTCCTCTATCCTCTTGATCATGTTCATTGAGTCGCTAAGGAAACAAGCCCTGGTGAATGTCTGTGTCTCGAGCCATGTTATTGCTTTACTTACTGCCATGACTTCCATGGTCAGGCTACTTGTGGTTTCAGTGAAAGCACCAGAGTCCTCCTTCACAATTCTCCCTCCGGCCCGAGCTGTAAAGGCCCATGAGCTTCTCACATGTCGGACGACCGACCCATCTGTGTAGATGACCGCGTCACCGTCTAGCGAATTCTCGAAAATCAACGCTTGTACTTCAGCCTCAACAGCAGCCGGATTTTCTTGTCTGCATTTTCTATCTAATTGGATGCAAACTGAAAAGGATGTGCAGAAGTCTGTTGGCACTTGCACCCACTCCTCGCCAGGTTCTAAGTCCTCAAGTGAACACACCTGTTGAAGAATGTCTTCGGCTTGACCCATCCACGACCGTCCTCTTTTTAACCTGCTGCCCTTCACCTTCCTAATTTCACTATGCAGTGGATGTTGTGTGTTTGCGTTAATTCTGAGGTAGGCGCGTGCCCTGCAAACTTGTATTCTCTCTTCAATGGTTGGAAAATCAAGAAGGTAGCGCATCGCCCTGCATGCTGTATCTCTTGTACATCCAAGAATAATGCGCATAGCTTCATTCTGTATCCTTTCCATCCTTTCTATCTGCTTATGGCTGAGAGTCAAGATTGCCATTGCATACTCCAAAACAGACATGACCAGCCCCTCGTACAGAAGACATAGATGGCGCTGCTCACAGTTTGCTGCCGCCATCACCCGCATCGCTGCCAAACCCCGCTTGGCCTTTGTTATCACCTGGTCTATGTGCACATTATAAGCAAGGCTTCGATCAAACCGTATCCCCAGGTAATTCATTGCCTGCGTTCTTTCCACCGTCTCTGAACACAGCATTACAGTTGGTGTTGGATTGTTGACAATATGATTATTCAACGAGAACCAAGTCACTGTTGCCTTTGTTGGGTTAACCATTGCCCCAGCTTCATCACACCAAGTACTTATGCGATTGAGTTCGGTTTGTAGTTCCCCAGCAACCTCCTCTCTATCCTTACCCTGACGATACACTAAAACATCATCGGCATATGACAATGTCCTGCCAGGTCCAGTGATCTGCTCACTGGTGATTCTCACTGTGTAGGCGTTGAACAGTACCGGAGATAATGGTGATCCCTGTGGTAGGCCAGGATATATTGTTGTTGGTTCCGAAGTCCAACTGCCACATCTAAAAACTACTTTCCGTTGGAAGAGGGCTGCAGCGATTCAACTAAGGAGGAATGGACTTACGTTTAGTTCAAGAAGCTGAAACATTAAAAAATCCAGTGGTACTCTGTTGTATGCGTCCTCAAGATCAATCGCTACAGCAACGGTTTCAGTGCCTGAGTGGAAACCTTCATAGACATCCTGGGCAAAGACTGCTGCATTGGTCCAGGTTTCTCTTTTTGGACGGTACCCACCCAGGGTAGGTGGGAAAACACCTTGCCTCTCTAGTTGGCTTGATATTTTCCTGGCAATTACCTTCTCCAGCAGCTTGCCTATTGTATTCTGCATGGTTATAATTCGATATCCCTGAATTTTTTTGTGGTCTTTGTCAGGCTTCGGCAAGGGAATCAGATAGCTGTGTAACCATTCCTCCTTGATGCTAGCACTCCCTATACTGTTGTTGTACATGTCTGCTAGTTTCTCTAGCTCATTGTCGGTACACCTATTTATGTCGTCGTATCTTATGCCATCAGGACCTGGAGCACTGTTTTTTGATCGTTGAAGCACGGCTTTGATTTCTTTCACTGTCACTGTGTCTTCATCCGGAGTGTTCTGGGCCTTGCATCTGTCTGAGGTGACCTCCTTGGCCAGATTTCGACCTCCCATGTCTGTCTGGTTGCCCTGCTCAAGGTAGCGTTCAAAGAGGGCTTTGCCCTTGTCTTCGTCAGTCCTCTGCCAGATGAGGTCAGCACCTTGGAAGTCAGAAATGCTCTTATTCTTGACTACACCACTCATGCTTTTATGTAGTCGCCAGAACAATTTCAGTGACTTGTCTGTGCTTACTCTTTGACACACCTCTGCCCATTTTTCCCTTTTAACCACCGTGACCAGTTTTTTGAAATAGCTTACTTTTGTGTGCATCTCTCTTTCTAAGTGCAATCAGGGACTAGGATGACCAGCTCTGTTCTTCTTGGCATTTTGCCATCTCCTTACAGCACTACGCTTATCCACCCACGCCTTATCCACCTCGAAACTCCACCACGGTGGCTGCTCCCAGCTTTTTTTCCTGCCCTGAAACGTTCTGCGCTTGTCACGTCTTATTTTACTCACCACATCTTGCCCTGTACTGTCATACTGGAACGTCTTTACCTTTAGTTTGTGCTGCCTGGTTCTGCCTTTCTCCACCAATATGCTGCAAGGGTGGTGGTCGCTGCCATGGTGTCCTAGGACACCCCATCTACACACTGTAGTGAATAAAGGTGAAACTAGCGCCAGATCAATAGCACTGTCCTCATCGCCTGGACGGCTTGCTGTCCTGGTGACACAGCCACTGTTGATACAAACCAGGTCGATGGTTTCCAGTGCAGTCTCGAGCTCCTCCCCTTGTGTATTGGAGGAAGTGTTTCCCCATGATCTGCCTTTAGCGTTGAAGTCACCACAGAAAATAACATTCCTCTCGTGGCCTAATATGCCACTTAAGCACTGCCACTTCTGGGCGTCCATACTCCCATTGCGGGCATAAACATTCACCAACACGAATGGTACACTGGAATGAACTCTCAACGCCTGTATTTGTATATCGTCACTGTCCCAACTGGACATGTCTAGCTCTGACGCCACCATGCTGTCGCGAACGAGAATCGCCGTTCCCAGATGTCGTCTGTTGTAGAAACATTTGAAGCCGGCAATTCGGAGTGGCTGATCGCCCAGTCTCGTCTCCTGGAGTGCTACAATGTCGTTCCTGTAAACTAGGGTTTCTAAAATAGAGCCCCGTTGTTTTACACTGGCACAGTTCCAATATAGAATACGGATGTTCCTGAGTCCTAGACGGTGACACTTGAGTCTAAAACGCCTCAAACCACCGCGCTTACCTTGTTTCTTCCTCCCTGCGCGGCTACCACGCCGCTTCGTTATGTTGACTGCTGAACCCTCGGAAAACACACGTTGTTCCGCCATGTTGAAAAAACGTAAACACAGACTGCTGAGAACCACACACGCTGCTGAAAATTCACTCAAGGAAGGCTTCGCTCGATGCACGAACTCCGTAGCACCCGCGCAGATCTTGAGTATAAACTCCTGGTTTTACATTAAAGGATATGTGGGTATAAAAGGTAATACAACTTTTTCAGTTAATTCCTGAAGGTATTCCGTGGTTCTCTAAAACTCTATTTCGGTTCTCAAACAATTGAGTCAGTCCAGCTAAATTAACTAAACGGGCAGGATCACATTGTGGAAAAGGATGTTGCATGCTTTCTCTCTTTGGGGTTGAGCCATCAATCTCGCGTATCCGACAGTCAACAAAGCAAAGGTGTAGATCTTTGTTTCCTTCTATAGAACGTTTAATTATTGTTCTCAGTATTGAAACAGCATTTACAGTACCCTTGCCTTTTATAAACCCACTTTGTTCTTCTCCTATTTCAGGTTGTATTTTCTTCATAACTCTTAGCATGAAAATTCTTAGCAAAATTTTCGTGATGTTATTCATTATACTAAATGCTCAGTGCTGATCACATTCCAAGGCTTCTGATTTCTTTGGGATTGCAATAAATACAGATTTACATAATTCATGAGGTATATCAAGTATCATATATTGTATTCAGCAGTCTGGTAACTTTATCAATTCTATATTCATCTAAAGCAGGGATGGGCAAACTACGGCCCACGGGCCGCATGCGGCCCTGCAAATGATATTATGCGGCCCTAGAGGGCATTTAAACATAAAAATGTTTACTTCGTTTTTAGGTTATTTCGTTGAATAACATATTGACCAATAAAAAGATGTCAATTGAAACGAGAAAAAGAGTGTTGAGATGCTACATTGAACCTGTACTTTTGTATGGATGTGAAGCGTGGACAATGAGCAGTCAGGCTGAAAAACATCTGATGGCTGTAGAGATGTGGTTTCTGAGGAAAATGCAAAGAATACCATGGACAGCCAGAAAGACCAATGAACAAGTCCTTCAAGAAACAAATGAAGATCGTAAATTGATTAGAGAATTTAGACGTAGACAGTCAAAATTTTTTGGGCATGTTATGAGAAGAAATGAATTGGAGAATTTGGTGACAACTGGTAACATCGAGGGGAACAGACCAAGGGGAAGACCTAGAAGCAAGTACATGGATGGCTTGGCCTTGTGGCATGGTCGAGACAGAAACACGGAGCTGATCCACGACTCTGGTGATCGAGTGAGATGGCAGAACATGACCGCCCACGCTTACCGGCATGGCACATGATGGATGGATTACATAATTTAATGTACCGTTATGATTGTTGTAACATTTTTGATAACATTTCTTTCTAATTTTATATTTTTGTAAACCTTAACCTTCGTAGTGTAATGCTAAAATGCGAATTCATCGATTTTAATATAGAGAAATATTTATCGACAAGCAAAAATTTAGTAAGGATGATTTTCTGGACAAAAAACAGAGAATTTGTCCGGTTAATAAAATGATTTATTTTGCAAGAAAATATTAAATTTAAAAGTTGTTTGCTGTTATAAATTATTTCCACATTTACAATGTTCAAATTAATTTATTTGTTGTAGTAGTCATGATGGCCGGTCTCCCTGGTCTAGGAATTACACGACTTTCTCCGTAATCCCGTATACTCTCGTTGCCAATCATCTTATCTTGGCTCGTTATGATGATGTGATGCACTCCACGAAACCATCTAAGAAGTAATTGTATAACAAGTACAACGCTGACGTCCTAGAATCAATCACCTTTATTGTTGACAAATGTTACAGTAATACAGTCGTTCACCTTCACGACATGCTAAAATTAGGTAGGAGGGTAGACGGATGTTGCATTTTAATTATGTGACGACTGTCATAAATATTCTTCTTAGTCATAGGTGTTAGGTGCTATCGTTTCTAGTGCAGAGTCTTTATTCACAGAACTACAAAGTTAATGTTTAGCAAATGTTTAACTTACGTGGTTGACTGGCCATCTTGGGCACAATACAAAACCAACCTTGACAACCGAAAATACGTTTAGTTTGATCTGAATTCACCATAATCACTTCATCAATTTTTCTGGCTTGTCGCGTGACATCTTGACACACTTGTTGGTAGCGTTAATATAACTTATTCGCTGTTTCAAACATCTGAATCCATTTCTACAACCTCTCAAATGAGCACCTTTTGCCTGACTGAAGATCTCGACCTTTCTTGTTCGTGACGTCACCCCCGTCTCGTCACGTGATGTTTTGAGGTCGTAACAGGGAGTTGTTTCCCTTTCTTGAGTTCATCGTTCCACTGCTGAATTATCATCACTATTTTCCGTGTCTTATACTCTAACACGCCTTCGTTGTGATTGTACCTATCCTATTGTTGACTCTACTCTAGCCTGTTCTTGTCGACTGTAACTTGTACCTTAAACTCTATGTTGATACATGGTACTCGTGAGTAACGTGTCGTGTGCGAGAATCGGTAGCGGTTCTCTTTGCTTCAGTAACTTACGGGGTATGTGAGCCTGTCGCTCGAAAAGCAATGGAAAACTACTGAGCGTAATCTTGCCAAGAAATCAGCAATCAACTGAAAGATGCTGATGTTGACAGAGATGTCCTGTTAAGGGTATGCGGGAAAAAAGTAGTCTTGATATATTCTAAAATTTATAATGAGTTTACTCCTTGTTTTCCGAATATTTTATTTTCACACACAGCCGGAAGAAGGTTTTGTTTTATTTCCTTTTCAAAGCTTTGTAAAATTCTAACTTTTAGAATTTTATTAAAACAATGAGTGTCACTAAAAAACGTAATATGTAAGATGAATGCGGTGTTTTAATGATGAATAGACAACTAACTACTGTTTTATAAATGTTGGTAGCAAATCAGTTTGCTTGCTGTGTCATGAGTCAGTGACTGTCTTCAAGGAGTACAATTTAAAAGACATTATCAAACAAAACATTCCTGTTTGGATACAATTTAACAACCAACGAGAGGGAAAGGAAATGCCTGGAGTTGGTGAAATCTTTGGAGAAACAGCAAACCGTTTTCACTAAACATTTTTCAATTCAAGATGCTGCAACAGAAGCTAGTCTTGTGCTGTTACACAGAATTATAAAACAGAACAAGCCATTTTCTGATGGCGAGTTCATCAAGGAATGTTTGCTAGATGCAGCAAACATTATGCGTCCAGAACAGAAAAAAGACAAATTTTACAGCATTACTTTACCAAAGAGAACTGTGGTCAGACGTATTGACAAGTGACAATTTGATGCATGCACTTCAAGATGCAAATAAACAGTTTTTGTGGTACTCTCTTGCATTGGATGAGAGTACGGATGTACATGATACTCCCAATTATTGATATTTATACGTGGAATAAACACTTCTTTCAAAATCACTTCTTTCACAATCAGCTTAAGAATGGAGGTGGAGGCAGTCACTGCAGCTCTCCGCTGGATGGAGAATACGACACACACACACACACACACACATCGTTATTGTAACTGACTCAGAAAGCATGCTGACGAGGGTGAGGACGGGCAGGCTTCGTGCGGAGTGGCTTGCTTCGCTTCGGATGTCACGGGTGACAAGCATCGCCTGGATCTTTTCTCCGGGGCATGCCGGTGTGCTGGGAAATGAACAGGCGGACAGATTGGCTGGCTCTGCAGAACTTGGTGGAGTATTGATACATGACAAGGCAGATGTGGTTGCGGCCTTGTGGGAGCACGTGCACACCTCGGAGGAGCAAATGGATTATCATGGTCTGGCAAGAATGAGACAGCGAGGAGTGACGAGGGGATCTGGCCGACGCTCAACGCTCAGAGGAAAGGCGAGACGGACTTATAATCAGATTGCTACTGGTACTATTTAAAGAAAACTGAAATATTTTGGTCACTTGAAACGTCACGAAAGTTTGGAGAGAACAATAATGGAGGGGTATATGCCTGGGAAGAGAGGAAGAGGAAGGCCAAAGAGAAGATGGGTGCAGGATGTGGCGGATGATCTCCAGATGGGTGTATCAGACGCGGGACATCTTGCTTATGATCGAGAGGTTTTCCGGAAGGTTGTTACGGGAGCGAGGTTCTGCAAAGGACATGCTACTGAATGAATACTGGTACTATTAGTGTTGGGACTCTTCGCTGGCTACTGAGGATGGGGACGGAGCACTAATGGGAATGCCCCGAATGCTATGATGTCGATTCCTAAATCAATCAATCAATCAATCAATCAATATCACTGAAGAGTTACTGCGTGTTGAGTCACTGAGAGACACAACCACGGGCCATGATATATTCAATGCTGTTACTAACTGTATTGAAAGAACTGGGTTGGTGTTTAACAAGATGGCAAGTGGTACAACTGACAGAGCTCGTGATTTGACTGGAAAAAAATGTAGGTCTGGTAAAGTTGATAAGTGATAAGATTAAAGCAGAATATCCTCACCACACATTATTACCACTTTACTGTGTGATCCATCAAGAAAGTTTGTGTAAACTTGTTTTGAATATCAAGCATGTTATTGACCAAGTTGTCAGTGTCATCAAACTCATCAGATTAAGAGGACTTAATCACAGACAGTTTAAGGCATTATTTGACGATTTGGAAACTGAACATTCCTATGTTTTGTACCACACCAGTGTTTGATGGCTGAGTCTCGGCAAGGTGTTGAGGCGATTGTGAGACCTCAGAGAAGAAATAGTGATGTTCCTAGAGATGAAGGGCATTGAATGTGACTTTAATACTAACATTGTCAATAAATAGTGGAAGTTAGACTTTATGTTTGCCATTGAAATTATGGAAAGGTTAAATGATTGTGAGACCTCAGAGAAGAAATAGTGAGGTTCCTAGAGATGAAGGGCATTGAATGTGACTTTAATACTAACATTGTCAATAAATAGTGGAAGTTAGACTTAATGTTTGCCATTGAAATTATGGAAAGGTTAAATGACCTGACTGTCAAACTTCAGTGCCATGGTGTGTTTGCACATGAATTGTATGTACATGTTAAATCATTTCAGGCAAAACTCTCACTGTCCTCCAGACAAGCAAGTGAAAAAAGGTTTTGTCACTTTAAGTTGCTGAAACAAGAATCCATTTATGGTGAAATAATAACTGAAAAGTACAAAACCCATATAGATGCATTGACTGAAGAATTTGGATGGAGATTCCAAGATTTCAAGAACTTAGAGCCACAGTTCAATATTCTCAGTTCCCCTTTTAGTGCAGAAGCTGATACAGCCACAGAGGACATACAGTTAGAGCTGCTTGACTTACAAGCAGATCATGACCTGAAAGAGAAATTCAAGTCAGATGGTTTGCTGGATTTCTATGGATCTTTATCCTAAGAATCATTTGCCAACTGGAAAAACTTTGCAGGTAAACATTTATCATTGCTTGGATCAACATACATTTGCGAACAAGCATTTTCTTGCTTGAAGGTCAACAAATCTAAGAATATGTATTTATTGGCGGTCTGCAACTTGCATGCTGTCATGCGAATTTCAACTGGTAAACGTGCTCAAGATTTCAAGAATATTGTCAAAAATTGCAAGCAATTACATACATCTCATTAGAAATCAACAATTGTAGTCACATTGCAGTCGGTTTGTGTCTAAAGTAAAGCCATTGATAGATAATAAACAAAATGTATAATAATAAAAAATGTTTGAATATTGTTAACAAAGTAGTAAAAGTGTTTGTCCATATTGTAAAATACATAATGTATAAGTGTATAAGTAAAATAAAATTGCAATAATTAGTTATGTATACTGTGTAATAACCTAAACATAATTAATAATTACTTATTGTGATAGGTTGCTGTAAACAATGTGGACGTAATATATATGCGGCACCCTAATAGGTTTACATTTGTCAATGTGGCCCTACGCACAGACACTTTTCTCCACCACTTTACTAGAGGAACGATATTTTTTTTTTGCATATCCTTTACATGACATCGCTGTCAACAGCAGCATCTTTCAGCTGTATGTTGATTTCTTGGCAAGATTACGCTCAGTAGTTTGCCATTGCTTTCTGAGCGGCCGGCTCAGTATCGCGCAAGTCACCAGCGGGGGTCGAACCGCTCACAGTTCTCTCCCGCTACGAGACTCTGCGTGATAAACGGGATTACGGAGAAAGTGTTGTAACCCCTCAGCCAGAGAGACCGGCTAGAGCAGTGTTTCCCAACGTGGGGCCCACGCCCCACAGGGGGGCAATTTGACTGTTAAGGGGGGCAATTCGAAAATGGAAGAAATCGGCTGAATATAACAAAACGGGGAGACTTGAGACTGAAGTTAACTAAATTGGAACCTGACATAAGATCTCTTTGCAGCAAGCATCAAGCGCAAGGATCTCACTAAATTTAAATAATAAATAATTACTAATAATTAAAATAATATAGAAAAATCTTTCATTAAAATTATTTTGTACTTGAATTTCAGTTCTCCATTATATGTTTTGAAAATTTACTTACTGTGTTTGCTCAATAACTACCTAGTGATTTCTTCCTAAAACCTATCATTCAAGTTTCTTTAGTGAACATTTCAATTTTTGAATATTAAAAATAATGTATATGTTGAGGGGGGCCATGGGGCGGGGGAGGGGGGCAATATGAATTTTAGAAAGGCTTAAGTGGGGCATGGTACAAAAAAGGTTGGGAAACACTGGGCTAGAGGAACGATGGTGAACTAATAATATATCAACGATAGTGAACAGATGCGGAAGCATCGGGAATCTAACATAAAAGTGATGGCAGTCTAATACACAAATAGAGAGACGCTAATAAATAAATGATTGGAACCCACACGACAGACAATTACTAACACATTTGGACTGAGGTTTCCCAGCAAAGGTCAATTGGGGTGTGGGGGGGGGGGGGGGGTAACATTTATTAAACATTTCGAGGGTATATCTTTCAAAACGGTTATATTTTCTTCTTCTTCGCTGAAAGTTTCAGCTACGAACATGTGTGTTGGTGCACGAATGCATTTATCACCAAAATACCATGACCAAACTTGCCTGTCCGCCTGGTGGTGTGATTCGAATCAGCCTCGATATGTTTTATTTTTAAACTTGACCTGGCTCCTAGGTCAACCCAGCATCAATGCGTATTAGTAAATGTCATGGAAAATAAAGCACCATATGCCCAATACCCTACCAGCATGTAATAATCATCCGTTCCTGTTTACTAAGACCGCAAATGGCAATAAATAGATGTCTGACAAATAAATCATGAATGTCTGTGTTACACAAACAGGCTGTATCCTGTACAGGCTTTTTAGTATGTAAACGGCATGCATAATGTCTGTCAATGTTTCAGATAATGTGATTACGTATTCCAGTGATCTGGAATTTCCGAAGTGGATCTTTGAGATGGAAATAGTGGCATTATTATGAAAGCATAGAGAGAAAATAAGACGTAAAAACATTGTAAGGCACCTGTCAGAGCCTAACATGGTATAGCTGTGCAGCAACATTGTTGCGACACCCGGCTGACAAGATTGTTACCTGACACGCGACCAGCGGTCAGGCTGACGACAGACGCACGCAGGACACGTGACACCACTAGAGGCAGTGGGCAGTTGGCGTGCTAAGGTCAGACCGAGCTGGGACTGGAGACCGGACGGACATGTGCGATGAGAGCAAGGCGTTTGTATGAATCTCCGTGATTGAAAGCCGAACGACTGATATCTTGAGCGTCAGACCTATGAGCTGTATTGTGGTTGTGAGCGTCGTGAGTTATATATTGTAGATTGCTGTAATTATCGTTCTGTATTTAATGTGGCAATAAATCCATAGAACTTGTGTTGCTGTGTCTTACGTCGAATCACGTTATACTTGTACTGTCTCACACGTGTTAGCCAACGAGCCAATTATAAGACCCTGACATGTGTGGACGTGGGTTGCTCGTCCTTGTTTAAGAACCTAATATATGTAGACGTGTGTTGCTCGTCTTTCGTATTTAAAACTATAATTCTTGAACTTGTGAAATTTGTCAAGGTTATAGCTATGTAAATGTGATCGTGAAAGTCTCAGTATGATCCATTATTACATTGTTTAAATATGTGTAAAACCATTAGTAAATGTGCAGTACATATTGTTTGATCCTGTAAACGTGTAAAACATTTGTGATTTGTGAAACTTGTCACCGTTTGACCTTGTCGACATTGTTATTTTGTCGCCATTTTGACCTTGTCGCCATCTTGTAAACTTGATGTCTATGTCCTTACTGAATGTCATCTTGATGTAAGTGATGTGTCATCAATGTTATTGATTGTTCAAATACAGATAGATTGTCTTTGTGCATTGAGTTTGTGGAACGCAAAGAGTTTTGGAAAGAGTGTAACTGCTGTTGAAACTGTTGACGACAAATTTACGACATACAATTACACTCGACGCCATCCAAACCTAGTCAACACTTAGTGACTTGCAGGCACACACCAACAAATAGACGCTAACTTATTTTCTTCCAAAAATAAAGCAGGTTTTTCCGTACCATCCATAACCATGCCGTAGAGGTCATTAGTGGTTCCGAAGTAACGACCCTACAGTTTTCTAGCCCGAGTGTCCAACCATTCTTCACCGTATCCAGGGCACTTGAGTATATTTTTCTATACTTTAACTTTACGTATGCAATAGTAGGCACGCATCGTATAGTAAAATAAATTGTAAATTGTTTATTACTAACCAGTTAAAACATATTTTGCGTGGTTGATTTTCAGTGACGTATTTTCTCCATCATGTCGTCATTATTTGATTTCATCGATATGGGTATTAAATTACATCTAACAGGTGATGAATTAACAAAATGGAGCGAAGACAAATACTCTGAATACCTGCTGGTACAGGAGAAAAATAATGAACGCGAAGAAAGAGCAGCGGAGAGAGCTCTAAAACAAGCAGAAATGGCTGCCAAGCAAGCAGAGGCAGAAACAGCCTTAAAACAGGCAGAGATTGAAACAGCATTAAAGCAAGCTGAGATAGACAGTGAACTTAAGAAAGCAGAAATAGCAGCTCAGAGTAAGAAAGAAGAACTAGAGTTACAGTTGAAAATGAAACAACTTGACACTGAGACTGCGATGAATAAAGAATCAAAGAAATCTGAAAGACTGGAAAAAGAAAACCAGTATAAGAAGTATCAAGGTATCGTACGTAACTATACCTCGGGTGACTGCATAGCAGCCTTTACTCAAAATTTTGAGACTTTAATGGAACATTACCAAGTTCCACTTTCTGAATGGAATATTCTTTATATGAGGAGTCTATCTGGGGAACCTCTTAAAGTCATTGAAACCATCCCCAAAGACCTAAGGAAAGAGTACCATTATATTAAATCTAAGATAATGGCACATTTCATGTTAGACGAGGCAGGTTACAGAGAACAATTCAGTAAATTGAGTCCAAAATCAACTCAAACGTTCTCTGACTACCTCTGTTTAGTCCGAGATGTTTTCAGCAAATGGACTTCAGCAGCCAAAATTAATAAAAGTTATGATAGATTAGAAGATCTCATCATTCGAGATAAAATCATTTCTTCTATCCCATCATCGTTTTCTAAGTTCTTACAGGAGAATGAATGCACAAGTGTGGAAGAAATTGAAAGACGTGGGTCGGCCTATTACACGGCCAACAAACAATGCTTTGCCACTGAAGCTACTGACAGTAACTGGGTAGCAGCAGCCAACTATGAGAAAAACTATAGTAGGCAAAAACCAAACAGGCCTACCTCTGAAAAATTTAGACAGTGCAGATTTTGTAAATTTTCTCACCATTTGAACGAGATGTGCGATCAAAACCCAGGATACCAGACATACTTGCAAAATATAGTAAACAGGCAAGACAGAGAACGTAAATTGTTCAAAAATAAACGTAAATGTTTTCTCTGCAAGGCTTTCGGGCACCATCGCATGGATTGTAGAGGCAGGCATATGACCAACAAAGCCAATGCCGCCTTGTTCGATAGCTCAGCGTCAGAAGACGAAAATCCAGAGAAACATCCTGTGAATGCAGCACAGGCTTGTGATGTATTTGATGCTAACAAATGCACTGTCTGTAACACCTTCTATGAAGATGGTATCTTAACATGCGGGCACGCCATCCCTATTGCCAGTGAGGAAGCTAACTTGGTAATAGACTCAAAAGGCAGATTAGACATCCATCACGGGTATGTTAATGGCAAGTTTGCTACAGTACTTCGCGACACCGGAAGTACACTTATTGGCCTGAAAACAACATTCATAACGCCTACAGACTATACAGGCAGACACATCACATGTAGAACATTTTCAGGCAATATTGAAAAATATCCATTAGCATGGGCATACATTGAAACACCATTCCTCACCGGGAAAGTAAAGGTCGCGGCACTTACAAACCCAGTGTGCGATATAATCATAGGAAATTTACCTGAGGTGAATGACAAACCTCATAATCATGACATAACATCACTATGTATTGATGATAGCACATCACCACCAAATGTCATCACTGAAAATGTCATATCACCTATTGAATGTATGTTAGCTAATGCAGCACTAAGTTCTCATCACATCATTGACGATATCATTCCATCATCATCTGATGTCATTGAGTGTGTGAACGCAGTAACAAGAGCTACTGCTAGAGTGCAAGATGAAAGTAACCAAACTGAGGCTATACAAATGCTTAGCCCAGAATTACCACCTAGTGACTCTATGAAGGAAACATTCATAACAGCTCAAAAAGCTGATCCTTCACTGTCAAAGTACTTTGACCTGATCGGCAAAAAGGCAAGAGTAACCAAAAATGCGAAATGGCATTTTGCTTTACACAATGATATACTCACCAGGTACTACACCAGAGGTGACATTACAACAAAGCAAACTGTTTTGCCAACTACTTATCGCAAGCAAGCTTTACATCTTGCTCACGATATACCTTTTGCAGGTCATATGGCATATGTTAAAACCAGGTCAAGACTTTTGACACAGTTTCATTGGCCAAAATTTTGCAATGACATAAGAACATATTGCAGAAGTTGTGATACATGCCAGAAACTAGTAAAAAAAGGTAAACACCCACAGGCAAAGTTACAAGTCACTGACTTAACTAGTCGACCCTTTGAAAAATTATCAGTTGACATTGTGGGCCCTCTTAGTCATACAACTACTAGAGGGAATAAATATATTCTAACTTTTGTTGATCAATGTAGTAGATGGCCAGAAGCGATCCCGCTAAATAACATTACTGCCAACGACATCATGGAAGTATTCTTCCATATTTTCTCCCGAATTGGATTTCCAGATACTATCCAGTCTGATAGAGGCACTCAGTTTATTGCCGCATCCACCCAAGCTTTCACTAAAATGTTAGGAGTGAAGCAAGTTTTCAATACCCCCTATCATCCTCACTCTAGCGGGATTATAGAAAAGCTTAATGGGGACCTGAAGCACATGCTTGCCAAAGTAACTCAAGATCACCCCAACAACTGGGATGTATACTTACCAGCTGTCCTTTTTGCTTATCGCGAGGTACCACATTCTAGTACCGGTTTCTCTCCTTTTGAACTAATCTATGGTGCCAAACCACGAGGCCCATTAACAATTTATCACCAAATGTTAACTAATTCTACTCCAATACTGAAACCCATATCATCATTTGTGTATGTAACATCATTGCGTGAAAGGATTATTAAATCATGTGAAATTGCTAAAAATGCACTTAAACTATCTGGTGCTACTTACAGACAGTACGCAGACAAAGGTAACAGGACTATAACATTGACACCTGGACAAGACGTTCTACTACTACTACCTAGTGACAGAGAGCTACTGACTGATTCTTGGCAGGGACCTTTTAAAGTGACAAGACAAATCTCACCTGTAGACTACGAAATCCTAATAAAAGACAAACACAAAATATTTCACATAAATATGCTAAGACCATACCACAACAGAGACAACGAACAAGACGATACGACAGCTTGCACCGTGATAATAGATCACGAAGATGACGATTCTAGCGACGAGATTCCAACACCTACATTAGACACGACAAACTGCTTAAATGAGATCAAGATCAATCCAAACTTAAGTCAAGCAGAGACAAACAGTTGCAAACAGTTGATACAACAATACAACACCATCTTTTCAGACAACCCAGGACAAACAGAATTAGTACAGCATCACATCACACTCACATCAAACACACCAATAAGATGTAGACCATACACAATACCATTACACTACAAAGAACAGTTACATCAAGAAATTATCAACTTAAAAAAAAAACAACATCATCAGACGATCCTTATCAGACTTCTCTTCACCCATGGTCATTGTACGCAAAAAGGACAAGACAATACGACTTTGCATCGACTACCGAAAACTGAACAAAATAACTGTTTTAGATCTTGAACCAATGGCAAACACTGACGATCTTTTGACAGAACTGACTGACGCTAAGTTCTTTACGACGCTTGACATGTCTAAAGGTTACTGGCAGATAGCTGTACATGAAGACAGCAGACATCTAACAGCTTTTGCCACGCCTTGGGGACTGTACGAATGGTGCAAACTTCCATTTGGGCTAGTCAATGCCCCAGCCACATTCGTACGCATGACACGACTCCTCCTATCTGACATTCCTAATATCATTTGCTATATTGACGACATCTGTGTCCATACAGAGACAATGACGGAACATATAAAGACACTAGAACAGACACTAGAACGTATCAGACAGCACGGACTGACAGTGAAGCCTTCAAAGGTGAACATGGCTTACCAAGAGATATCATTTTTGGGGTACAGAATATCCAATGGCTTTGTCATGACAGACAACAAAATTGTCTCCAAAATTCTGAAACTGTCACTCCCGACTAATAAGAAACAAGTCCGGAGTTTGTTGGGACTGATCAATTATTACAGGAAATTCATTCCTGATTTTTCAGAACTGACCGAGGTTTTTTCTAACTTACTAACCAAGGATAAGCCTGAAAAAGTTGTACACGATGAATGCCTACGAAATGCATTTCATAAAGTTTTGACATACTTTTCTGATAAGAATTCGAATAATCTCATCCTTAAATTGCCCAACATTCGTTTACCTTTCAGATTGAGAACAGATGCTAGCTCCGTTGCGATTGGGGCAGTCCTATTGCAGGAATACAACAACATCCTGCATCCCATTTGTTTCATATCAAGAAAGCTAAGGCCTAGAGAACGGGCCTGGTCCATTCCGCAATTAGAGGCACTTGCCTTAGTAGAAAGTGTGACGAAACTATCCAGATATCTTCTAGGACGTCACTTTATCATCGAAACTGACAACAGTCCATTACGGTATATAAATGCCGGAGTACCATCCAACAATATGATTGCTCGCTGGTCCTTGAAGCTTCAGAATTACAGTTTCGAGGTTCGTCACATTTCTGGCAGAATCAATACAATTGCCGATCTTTTGTCCCGTTGTCCAACCGACCCAGTAAGCAATGTCTGAGTGCAGAGTGTACTAATACACTCAGAACAACACAGCCACCAATAAGTGAATGTTTTCTATTCACCTACTGTGTAAGGTCTATAATTGTAATTGTGATACGGTTAAAAAACCGACATGTATAATATACTTATTTTAATCAAGCCATGTAATGAGTGTAGTATAATTGTTTAGTGTGTGTTAGAAAGAGAACATTATTAATTGTAAATATACACCAAGAACAGTGTCACAGACGCTTAACCACTTACCAGAAGCGAAACTTTACCATTTAACAGTGACAGCTGTGAGTGACTTTCTTCACCGTGATATTTTAACGACGTGTGCAAATGTGGACTGAACAATGACTTCTACACCACCTCTGCATCGAATTTAATCCAAAATGTTCGACAGTTGAACATCGGAAATAAGAACATTCAATCTTTATCCAGAAGTTGTGAACACATCGGAAATAAGAACATTCCATCATAATCCGATAGTTGTGATACTAGAACATCAAACACGAACTTTGAGAACATTTAACTATCCGTTACAAAAGAAAACGGGAGCATTTGTGGTCAAACAGCAACTAAATTTTGCGTTTCGTGTGTACTTCCTGTTAAATTTAAAAAGTATAGCAAAATTAGCAGACGATATACAAATATTCAAAAACGTATGACGATTGTAAAATCCTTTTGAATCTATAAAATATAATACACCAATTGGGTACTTATTTAAATTGATTAGTGTAATCTTAGAATCATATCTTGATTAATGTATTCATATTACCGACTTTTTCTCGTTAATATGAAGAAACGTCAAGCAATGACACTAAGAAATTAAATAATTATTGTCATTTATTGAATTTCTTGATTGTCAAAATTACTTCCCTTGCATTTACGAATTACACCAAGGGCCATAATTTGAAACATATTCATTAATGTGTATTGTATAAATAGACATTTTGTTGCTCAAATGGTTAACACACCGGGTAGGCGTCCACCAAGCATGGCAGATAGCTGCCAACATTGCAAACCAACATAAGAGCTCCTGGCCAAATGAGGTCAGAGTTTGAGTGTTTAATGCGACTCATGTAAAGTCGTATTTCAGTCTGGCTAGATGGCTGTTGCAAAACAACCATATTATTACGTTTTTTTCAAATTGCTGCGAAGTAGATGCGTGAAGCTGGTAACTACTGATCTGACTGGGTATTATTGCAATGGAGGTAACCAGCCATCAGGGGGATGAAACCTAAGTTGTGTTAAAAGTTGTACTTCATTTGTCATTTCAATGCAACTTACATTTTTTGTATATATTTCCATGCCATATATGTATTTTCATGCATAACACTGGGAAAGAGTAGTCTCTGACATGAAGTTAACACTACCCCAGTATATACAGACATCATTAATGAAAGATGACATCTTTCATTGAGGTACCCGGGGAGAATGTCAGAGCCTAACATGGTATAGCTGTGCAGCAACATTGTTGCGACACCCGGCTGACAAGATTGTTACCTGACACGCGACCAGCGGTCAGGCTGACGACAGACGCACGCAGGACACGTGACACCACTAGAGGCAGTGGGCAGTTGGCGTGCTAAGGTCAGACCGAGCTGGGACTGGAGACCGGACGGACATGTGCGATGAGAGCAAGGCGTTTGTATGAATCTCCGTGATTGAAAGCCGAACGACTGATATCTTGAGCGTCAGACCTATGAGCTGTATTGTGGTTGTGAGCGTCGTGAGTTATATATTGTAGATTGCTGTAATTATCGTTCTGTATTTAATGTGGCAATAAATCCATAGAACTTGTGTTGCTGTGTCTTACGTCGAATCACGTTATACTTGTACTGTCTCACACGTGTTAGCCAACGAGCCAATTATAAGACCCTGACAGCACCCAATCACACACACAAACACACACACACACACACACACCACAACCCCCCCCCCCCCCCCCACACACACACACACAGACGCAAAAAACAAACACACACGGAAAAAATAACAATCTAAGTGTAAACTATTATAACGTTATGAAGTACAGACTCGGGTAGATATAGCATTCCGTACTTCCTACCTAGGCCTTCAAATACTACTTACATATATTCAACATTTATCATTATGAAGTGTTTTACCGAGTGACGTCTTATCCGCTTGAGTTCGATCCCCAACAGCCTGTGTACGTTCGTGATACTTCTCCGCACCATGACAAAACTCCCTCGTTAACTTGCTATATCTCGCTTTCCACAAATGGTTTTAAGTTGTCACAACTCTCTTCTCTTCTCACTATGTAGCTAACAAAGAACCTAGCTTCTTTCTGATGTCTGTGATAGTTGTCTGTGTGGCTTACTCTCTTCAAACAAAAATTACACTAGTCGTGTTGACTGTACAATGAATATCCGGCATTCTACTGTAATATCACATCTCTGAGGCTTCAAATGGTGTTTTTGTTAATGTTTATAGTTAATGTCCAGGATTCAGAGTCACATAATAAGATTGGCTCTATGTACGATGGTAAGTTAATAAGTAAGCCAGAACTTGCTATTAAAAAAGAAATCTAAACATGATAACAACTTGAAACAAGTTTATTTATAAACATACATTGTCCCTTTATTTCTAAACATAATTCCCACAAACATTGATGCACTTATCCCATCGTTTTATACGTCCTGTATAACAGAGCACCATCTCTGTTAGTAGTTTAGGAGATTTATGGTGTGCAATAGAAAAGGGTTTGGGAAATGAATAGGTGGTGAATGATGCACGCGTGAGCACGATTGGACTAGTTGTTAGGGATGCTCACGCGTGACGTAGAGGATAAACATAGTTCAGTTCCAACTCAGCCTGCAAACTAACTGGAGGTGTTTTCAATTTGCTGTACCGGGAGGGCGCGCTTTAGCGATGCTACTCTTGGCTTGCGTGTGCGTGAATAGTCCGTCTGTCCGATAGATATCTGGTTGATCCTGCCAGTAGTCATATGCTTGTCTCAAAGATTAAGCCATGCATGTCTAAGTTCACACTGTCTCACGGTGAAACCGCGAATGGCTCATTAAATCAGTCGAGGTTCCTTAGATGACACGATCCCTCCCCCGATGTGTCTCCACCTTGCCGTGGTGGGGGAGCTTGCGTGTCCCATCGACCCCATGTGCTTGCCGATGGGTGAAAACTACATATCGGACGGCTCGTGGGATAGGGACCAGACTAAGAGAGACACAACCTGCTGCTCTGCAGGTAAGACTGAGGATAGCAGTCAAAATCAGGCAAACGATCCCTAAAATTTCAGTCCGGACATAACCTCTAAGGCTCCCATCCGAGGTGTATGGCTGAACGTCTCTAAGCCATAAACTCTCGGAAGTGAGAGCCTGACCGACACAAAACACTAAAGGCTCCCTGTCGAGGGCTGTGGCTGAACGCCTCTAAGCCACAAACCCTCGGACTTGAGAGCCAGGCCGATACCCACCTTTCGAAAAATAAAGGCGTGATACTGAGCAAGCTACATGCTCAGGTCTGATGCAAGTTCGAAGGCTCTCAGCTGGGGGATATGAGAGATTCCCGGAAGATAGGGCCAGGCCGTTTCTCGTTCACCGCTGCACGAAGGTAAGGTGCTGAGCCGGCAGCACAAGTAGCCTACCTCGTGAGCGAGTACAAAAAGTCACAAAAGTGCCCCAGTCGAAGAAAATGGCTGCGAAAACTGTATCTAACTCATAAAGAGTGTAGACAAAAGTGGAAGAACGTCTCAATGACGCAAAATGGAACGCACGGCGAGCGAACCTATTGCGTGGTCCGAAGTCAAAAGCAAAAAAAGTGGGTGTCGCTTGTAGTCTGACCGTCCCTGGTGTGTGCTTGAGCGATCAGTGGCAAACGAGTTGCCCAACACATGGAAGTGAGGAACTAAAGCAGCCATGAGCAGGACGTGGCAACTCCTCGGGTGAGCCCAGTCACAGAGCAATATGTGCCGGCTCAGCAATTATGGAAGCCTCCTTGGATAGCGAGGGAATGCTCATGATCTGCCCCTGCCTTCCCTTGAGGGCCGACCACGATGTCGTTCATCGTTCAATCTTGACCAGCTGAGATGTTAGCGACATCACAACAGTCCAACGTGCCTCGAAACCAGAGGATGGCTAACATCATTAAAAAATGCCCGCTGAAGTCGGAAGTGTCGTCCTACGGGTGACAAACTAAAAATTGACACTACGCAATTACGTCCGAGTGAAATGTCTCGTCCGAATGTCTCTCGTGCTAGGAACAGCTCTGACTACCTAGTTTCCGATTGCCGCTCTTTTTCGGAACAGCTCTGACTGGGTAGTTTTCCGAATGTCTGTTGAGCCTGGAAAAGCTCTGATGGGCGCAACGACAAGCACATGTCCGAAAACTCGCTGAGTGGATGCCGTCTGCAAACCTGACTGGTTTGTGCGGGAATGACCCGGGGAAGCGAAATGACCAATATATTGAAGTGAGGATTTAAAGCAGCCATGAGCAGGACGTGACGATCTCCCTCGGTGAGCCCAGATCCAGGGCGTTATGTGTCGGCCCTGCAACTATGGAAGCAACCTTGGATGGCGGAAAATGCTATGGACTGTCCCTGCCTTCCTTTGAGGGATGACCGTTGTCTTCGACCGTTCAACCTTGGCCAGCATGCTTGCAGATGGCACCACAAAAGTGAGAGTCTCCCAGGAATGCTACCTGGTCAAAAAAGCACGCTAAAGTCGATGTGTTGGCCTGCGGGTTTCGGCCCAAGGGCGCATAACAGACACACCGCAATCACATCTGAAAAAACACTCCGGATGAACGAAAAGAAGAAGAAGAATTTGCCGTACATACTTTTATACCATGACAAATAAACAGACACGTTTATACCTTGGCTGGAGCCTTGACTTCATATATGCAGTTGCCTTCAGTTATATTCAGACTCTCCGTGATCTGTTACAGTCTGAAATGTTGCCAGTGACTAGGATTCAAGTCATGGGATGTCGCGGAATTGAAATTTGCCTTCATGAACAGAAATTCTCCAAGGGCACGCTAAGAAACCATCATTGGACTACTGCGACAAAAATATGGCTGTTTCTTCAATACCACGGCGTAAAGTTGGTAGCAGCTGAATATTTGTCGTTTGCGAGGAGCTTTAACATGGCCATTCTCTGAATTTGTCGTTTGCGAGGAGCTTTAACATGGCCATTCTCTGAATTTGTCGTTTGCGAGGAGCTTTAACATGGCCATTCTATGAATTTGTCGTTTGTGGGGAGCTTATAAAGGCGCCAATGATCAAATCCTTGCTACGTAATCCTGAGCTCCGTTCGTTGCAGAGCTCGCTGTCAAGTTAATCCTGAACTCCGTTGCTTACAGAGCTCGTTGTCAAGTCTCCTCTGGGCTCTGTCGTATGTGAGAACCGCTTTGTCAAATAAATCAGTCGCAACTAAGTTGGATTTTGGGAAAAACTACAGCTCATCAAAATGTCAATCAAGCAAAGCGATATCGTTAATGTGGAATCTTCGGAAGCGGGTGGGCATAATGGGTTGCCGTCCTATTGAAGAAGAGACCCAATTTAAATCGCTAGAGACGTTTCAAATCCAGACGTGCCTTTTTTGGGTGAAGTCCAGACGTGCCCTTTTTTCGGGTGACAAGAAGCCACAAATCTGGGGTGCCCACCAATGGGTGAAATCAAGAGTTCAGAAGTTCTCCTTTCGTTATGATGGAATAGAGGAACACGACACGCTTGTTTTTTTTATGTGAAGCCTACAACTGTCAAGCACAATCATCAGTCGGCATATTTGGACTTACTTTTCAGCCATAACTGGTAATTAAATTAATGTAAGATTTAACTAATATAACATAACATAGTGTGTTAGATAAAATTGACTAATTAATTGGAACACTTGATCTTTATAAGAAGAAAAATAATTGCTTACGTCCCTTGTCTAATTTAAATATAGTGATATACTTATTGATATTTATTAATTATAATTGTTAATTTGGTTATATAAATAGTATAGTAAAACTATTTCAGCATATTTCAGCATGGCAGAGGAACAAGTTTCGTTAACACAGGTGTTAACTGGAGTAGGCACGGCAATAGGCAGACTCAACACAGCAATAAAACAACAAGGAATAGGAACAGAGATTGAAAAATTTAGTGGACAGGCGAAGGATTTCAAGAAATGGATGACTTCGGTAGAGAAACATGCATTCTTGGTGGCGGCAACGGATGAGGAGAAGATGAAAATTGCTTATCAGGCCACTATAGCACCGGTTTCGGATCACATTCGAAGAAAATTAGAAGCAAGGACTGATGAGACATGGGAGTAGTTCAAGGATGACTTAGCCCACAAGTATGCTGAAATCACAGATCCTCAGCATGCGTTTTCAGTGTTAAGACAATCCAAGCAAAACACTGGAGAAACTGTACAATTATTTAGTGATAGGTTGATTAACCTAGCTGAGGAAGCATTCCTGGGACAGAACGTACGAGGGGAGGAAGTGGAACGAATGTTGGTCGGGATTTTTGTAGACGGTATAAAGTCAGATGGACTGAAGTTTAAATTAATGAGAGAAACCCCTGAGAGATTATCACAAGCTGTGGATATAGCTGTACAGGAAGAGAATTTGAGACGAAGATTTAGACTGAGAGTAGGACGAGAAATAGGAACTAGTCGGGAGGATAGGATTGAAGAGCCCATGGAGATCGGACAAACAAGGTTCGGATGGAATAGAAGAGGAGGAATACAGACGTTGCAGGGAGGTAATGAAAATACTTATGATAGAAGAAGACAAATGAGAAATCCTATAAGAGAAACGGTAGGTAACACAAATATAGTCTGTTGTGGTTGTGGTCAACGTGGACACATTTTTAGGTTCTGTGGTAACAGGCGTGTCCAGTCGAATACACAAAATAGAAATGTTAATAATAGATCAAATAGGAATTTTGAAAACAGACAGAGGAATTTTACAAGCCCAAGAACGCAGGAAAACCGGCGTCCCACTTACTGAATAGAACCTGCGGTAGGAGGGAAGATAACAAGGTCCCAAGAATTAAGGAATATTTTAATGACAAGTATAGGAGGACTTATAGTAGGACAAGTAGAAAGTGGTCTCAACTGGGTGAAATAAAACAGCTTCCAATAAATAAAACAGACCCCAGTTCATGCATAATAGAAATAGGGAAATATAAAATTCGAACATTAATTGATTCGGGAGCTCAAGTTAGTGTAATCAAAGAAAATGTTTTATACAAAATAATAAAAAATTGCAAAATATTCAGGAGTCATGATACTCTTCACTCTGTTACAGCACAAAACTTGGAGGTAGTTGGCCAAACAATGATAAATCTCAAATTAGGAGGAATCAACGTAAGGCATCTTTTTCAGGTAGTTAAAGAGTTAAATAGGAATATGCTTATAGGTAGGGATTTCTTACAAAAAAAATGGTGTAAGACTTTTTTTTGATCTGCACAAATTAAGATTCAAGGGCCAGTATGTAGATTTAGAAGAGGACATGCACATATCAGCACTGGTTAGAGTTAAAACGTCCACGACTTTTAAACCACAAACGGTTAATCTGATACAGGCGAAAGTGAAAAGAAATCCGTATTATTTAGTAGGACATACAGTTAGAATCACAGAATTACAAAGGGAGGTAATAGATGAGCCTGGCCTAGAAGTTCCAGACGGAATAATGACATTAGATAAACACTTAACTTTTCCAGTAATGATTATTAACAACACAGGCAGGGAAATTAAATTGTACAGAGGATGTGTAATAGCCAAAGTAGAACATGATACTAACATCGTATTAGCAACAGATAGAGTAGAAATGCCGAGAATGAATTATTCAGAAACCCATATGGAAAGAATCAATACCAGAAATAGACGTGGAAGAAGATGGAACATGCGGAATGATGAATTGATCCATCCATTCAGAAAACATACATCTCAAATATATTCAGTAGACAAAACAACAAGAGAACAAGAATTATTAGCACAGTTAAAAGCTCCACCAGAAAATAAGGAAATATTAGAAAAACTTGTAAAAGAGAATCAATATGTTTTTGCAATTAACGACTTAGAATTGGGGAAGACCAAAACAGTTACTATGGAAATAGATACTGGAAATCACCCACCAATTAGTTTGAAACCGTATAGAACTCCCTTAAGGAATAGAGAAATTGTTGAAAAGGCAATAGAAGATATGTTGAAAGCAGGAATAGTAACAAGATCTAAGTCAGAATGGTCATCTCCGATCGTCATAGTGACCAAGGCCGATGGTTCACACCGGTTCTGTTGCGACTACAGGGCGTTGAACAAAATCACTAAGAATGTAGCTTATCCATTGCCGGTAATCGACGATATTTTAGGGCTACTTAATGGGTCTACCTTCTTCACTACATTGGATGCAAGGTCAGGATTTTGGTGTATCCCTATGTCGCCAGATGCTCAAAAGAAAAGTGCTTTCTGTACAAACGTAGGTTCTTTCGAATTTTTACGAATGCCTTTTCGGGTCAAAACTGCGCCTTCTCGCTATATGTTATTAATAAATCAAGTATTAGAAGGCATGAAAAAGTTTGCATTAGCATATATAGATGACATTTTTATCTACACAGCAGGAGACGTACAGGACCACCTGAAACATGTAAAATTAGTATTTGACAGATTAAGAATACATGATGTTAAATTGAAACTCAGTAAATGTGAATTTCTAAAAACAGAAACTAAGTACCTGGGATACATTATTGATAGAGAAGGAATTAAACCAGATCAGGATAAAGTAAAGGCTATTAAAGAATTGCCTCCTCCAACCAACGTAAAAGAAGTTCGTGCTTTTATCGGTACATGTGGGTACTATCGTCGTTTCATTCCAGGTTTCTCAAAAATAGCAGAGCCCATCACTAACCTGACTAGCAAACACGCTAGATTTAAGTGGAATGATGAGTGTCAAAGAGCATTTGAGTTTTTAAAAAAATAGCTTAACAATAGTGCCACTATTGACACATCCAGATTTAGATAAACAGTTAATTTTGTATACAGATGCTTCAGATAATGCTATAGGAGCATGTTTAGCACAACCATATGAAGGAGAAAGATCAGGAATACCAGGAGTTAAGAATGAAAGACCAATTCATTTTCTGTCACACAAACTTAGTAAATCTCAGAGAAAATGGTCTACTATAGAAAAAGAGGCATACGCTATCCACTATGCTCTTCAGAAACTTAATTATTATTTACATAACGCCAATTTCATTATTAGAACTGACCACATGCCCTTAAAATCTTTACTAGAAGCTCCAGTGCAGAACAGAAAAATACAGACATGGGCGTTGAATTTGCAGGGGTACAACGCGAAGATAGAGTACGTAGCCGGTAGGGACAACACCTGTGCAGATTTATTATCCAGAATCCCGTATCCAGAGACATCAGGAAACAATGAGGATGAGGGTGAACCCGAAATAGACGACCGAAACTGGCAAGTAAATATATTAGATTCTGCCATATTAAATAGAGAAGATTTTAGGAGTTTACCGTCGGATCAAGAATCTGAACCTAGAGCGGAAGACCCACATTTAAGACAATTTAATATGAAAGAAGAACAAGAATTAGATCCAAAAATTGTGGAAATAAAACAAAAATTGAACGAAACGGGTGAGAACAGTTATAAGAAAAATCTTTTAGTCTTGCAGGATGATGATCAGTTATATTACGTAAATGAAAGAAGCGAACAGTTGAGAAAATACATTCCAAAACATTTAGAAATTGAGATTCTAAAGGCATATCATGATGAGAATGGTCATCTTGGTCGTGATAAGTTAGTAAAAGCACTCAATAATAAATATTATTGGCCGAACTTATTTAAAACTGCTTGTTAATACGTCGATGCGTGTGAGAAGTGTAGGTTAAGAAATATGAAAACGATCAAATGTCCCTTACAAGATACTGACATTCCTCAGTTTCCAGAAAGTGAGCTTAGATATATCAGGTCCTCACCCTAGAACACTATCGGGGAATGTATATCTACTTCATGTCGTAGATTGCTATAGTCTCTGGCCAGAAATTTATGCGATTCCGGATAAGAGCGCAGATACCATCATTAATATTTTTCTACAGGAGTTCATACCAAGATTTAGTTGCCCACAGATCGTACTCACAGATAATGGTAAGGAGTTTGTGAACAAGAAGTTCGAGAAGTTATTACAAGATTTGAATATAAACCATATAAAAACTTCATATTATAGACATTCTTCAAATGCAAAAAATGAGAGACAACATCGAACATTGTATAACATAATAGCAAAAATTGTCGATGAACATGAAAAAGATTAGGACCTTTTCTTAGGATCGGCACTAAGCGCGATACGCACAAATCAAAATGAGGGGACAGGTTTTTCACCATTTTATTTATTACACGGAAGAGAGCCTATACTCCCAATTGACAATCTGTTAAAACCAAGACGTAAATATATGGGGGAGGATTGTCAGGAAGTTATTATACAAGAAATGCACAAAGCGCATGTAAGGTTAAGAAACAATATAATTAAAGCCAGAAAAATACAGAAAAAGTACGCAAACAAAAATACACATTTACAGGAATTTAAAGTAGGTGATAGAGTTTATTATAAGAAGCATAGAAGAAACTCCAAGTTTGATGCTCATTGGATTCCAGGTTATTATATTTTAGAAAAGTTAGGTAATGTATCATACATTATAAAGAACCAAATCACAAGACATGTAGCACGGGGACACGTAGAACACTTAAGAAGAGATAATGAAGATAAGAAAAACAATAACAATAATAATTATTATTATTATTCAGACGACTTATATTCAGATGGACAACTCGTCAGAACAGCTAAATATACAATACCCCCAGATGTTGGAAAAGATCAGGTACAAAGTCAATTAATAACAACACCAGTATACGATGATACTTATGAACAGACAATACCGAAAACTTTGATGAAAGAAGAGAGGAATACGTATGATGGTTGTTATGATAGTGAATCTATGGAAGAAGAGGTAACATTTAAAAATGCTCCATTTAAAAATACCAGACAAGCAGTGAAAAGGAGAATAGAGAGACAGAGAGAAAGAGAAGTGAAAAGACAGAGGAGAATTAGAGAAAATTCATCAAGCGACGATGACTTGCCACTACTCGAAAGATCGTTAAGAAACTATGATAGACAGATTAGATTAGATATAGAAAGGAAAAAATTAGCGGCTGCTAGCAACAGACATACAGATGAAGAAGAAGGAATGGATGAAAATTCAGAATCTAATGGAGATAGTAGCATGAAGGAAAATATTTCTCTACGAGAGGATGAAGACATTGATGTGGAGATGGCGCTTATACAGAAAAATTAAGAATTACTGAAGAAATGGAGACATAGTAAATAAATTGATATAAAAGGCTGCAGATAGCAGGATGAAAATTTTGTGGTTTAAAGAAGAAATTGATAATTGATGAAATACGGTAGCTGTGTATTACAGGTGTTTTATAGAAACAGATTGGCAAATAGCTTAATAGTTGTGGTGAGTTGTCTTGAGGAGTAGACATGATGTTATATATTTTGGTAATAAGTTAGGTAATATGGATGTAAATTCTCGTGTGGTCTTGAAGATGTATTTTTATTATCATTTGATTTTGAGATTTGACTTGTTGAGTTTTCTTAATAGATAAATAATTCATTGTTAGTCCATAAAAGTGACTAACAATGGATAGAATATATTTAAAAATGGTTTCTTTTGTTTCATCATGTATGTCATATTATTTTGAATAATGTCTTTCTTTGAATTGGTTGATTACCTTTATTTAATATGAGGGGAATGAAAATTGTTTTCAAAACGTTGGGGGGTATGATATCCTGTTTTGACTTCGTTTTGGTTGGCTCATGAATTATGATTTTAGTTGAATTATCTTGTGTATTGTTTACCAATAATTTGAAAATTGTTAAAACAAAATTGTTCACAAGCAGTTATTGTTTTGTTTAGAATAAAGAGTAATAAGACGGGGCTTTATTTAAAACCCTTCGTTCAGAAAATAGTTAACAAACGACTGAGGACTAGAAGAGAGACGCATTCTCCTTATTACTAATAAGTTGTAGTAAACATGAGTACCAAAAACTTTGGCCTTGTGCTGGTAAGAAGGCTGCTGCGCCAATCAGCGTTAATGTTTTAGGATAGGGAGGTTAATTACATAGTGGCTATGAAGTTTTGGAAACATATGCCATGCTTAGATGACGGGGTTTTATAATGGTTCCTACACAAATAAAAGGGTTCTGGGGAGTTGAAATAGGAGCTGCATTAAGTCAGCATTGATTGAAGGTATATGAATTGGATGCCATATTATATTAAGGAATAAACGTGACTAACGTCTAAAGTGGATATTAATGGGGCTGTAGATAGCAGTGCATATGGTTTGGTACAGGGTCAGATACGTATATGAACAAGGATGTTTGTCTTGGGATGTGAGGGGGTAAATATAGGAGCTGTGATAAACAGCGTTAATTAATTTAAAATATGTTCATGGAAAATGAACATGGTTAATGGTTTCATGATGGGACATGAGACAGGTGAAATATAGTCATGGGTGTGGATGGCAGCACAAATATTGAGTATATGAGGAAGACATTTTAGATCGACTTAATTTATAGCAAACAGAGATATATGTTCATAGATCATAAGATGTGTTTAAAAAAACTTTATTTGTAAAAGTTTTTGCGTTTGCAAGGGAGGTAAATGTGATTGCTTTTTGACTACTTCTTTATATCTTCATAACTGGGTGCGCACCCCATCTTTTCTGTCTATCCTGTGTTGTGTTGTTGATGTTGAGAGAGAATGAGAAGTTACATAACGCAAAGTATATACCAACGATTTTTATGAACAATTGTATATATGAATTGAAATATCCTTATGAACTGTGTTTTTTTTAATGAAACCTTGTAGGCCCAGAAACGAAGAAGAAGTATCACAGAACATAGCGGTTAGCTATAAGAGACAAGTGGAGAATTGGACTCGAAGGAGTAGAAATAAAGTTCATTGGTTAAGAGAGGGTTAGTTTAAGATGGGTTAGAGAAATAATATTGGGGTTAAGGTTTTACTGAGGGAAAGCATAATTAGAATAAGTAGGTTGGGGATTAAGACTTTTCAAGGAAAGTCTTTTTAAAGAAAGGGAGGAATATAACAGAGCACCATCTCTGTTAGTAGTTTAGGAGATTTATGGTGTGCAATAGAAAAGGGTTCGGGAAATGAATAGGTGGTGAATGATGCACGCGTGAGCACGATTGGACTAGTTGTTACGGACGCTCACTCGTGACGTAGAGGATAAACATAGTTCAGTTCCAACTCAGCCTGCAAACTAACTGGAGGTATTTTCAATTTGCCGTATATACTTTTATACCATGACAAATAAACAGACACGTTTATACCTTGGCTGGAGCCTTGACTTCATATATGCAGTTGCCTTCAGTTATATTCAGACTCTCCGTGATCTGTTACACCTGCCAAACCCGCTGCTTAGAACTGCGTGATTTGTTGTCATTTACCTGCCATCCCACAGAACTATGTGACTTACTTATTGACTTCCTCGTAACTTTTTCTACCCAGATATGTACCGCTTTACGGGACACAGATTTGTCAGCATAATCACTGAAAACCCACCTTGGCGGGAGACATTTCGCGAATGACGCCGAAGTTGAATGTGAAGTGAAACCGTCGTGTACAAAACTGAGTACGTAGTTCTATGAAAAGGGTGGGGGGACTTATAAAACGATGGGATAAGTGCCACAATGTTGGTTGAAATTATGTTGAGAAATAAAGGACAGTGTTTGTATAAAAGTAAACTGGTTTCAAGTTATCATATTTAATTATTTTTCTACAGTTATTTGTGGCTTCCTTATTGACTTCCACTCGTAATACGCAATGTTTCTATTTTTAACCTCAAATGACAATGTTTTACTGCCAAATATGTGTTTGATATCAAACCAATCTGATGTCTCGCGATCTATTCTAACCGCTGCTTGTTGGTCTAGATCAGTGTTTCCCAACCTTTTTTGTGCTATGTCCCACCTAAGCCTTTCTAAAATTCTTATTCTTTATGGCACTAAATCCGCATTCATCTAATTATGAAGATGGATACGGTAACAATAGTTCTCTTGCACAATTGGTTGCATTTGGATATTTGATTTCGGTTTCCTCACAAAGTCATGCAAGCGCTCCTTTTATATTAAATAAAGTTTTAATTGACTCATCACTTTGCATTTCTGCGAGTTCGTCTTGATACTGCAGATATGAAATATCAGACAAATCCACTAACATTGGCCGCATCATCCAAGTTGGGAAATCAATTTGTTTCAAATCAGAAAATCTTTCTTCTAAGTCAGCCGATAAAATTTTCAGATGATCGACAATAACATATATAGCGGTATCAGTCACTTCACAATTTTGGAGCCAATGAAACTTTTCAAAATGTTTGTTTTATAATAAATATATGTCTGACATAATTCAATAAAGATAATGAAACCAAATATCTTCGCTTTTGCATCGACAAGAGTTTTATTTGTTCCTTGAGGTTGTTTATTTAATATATTTAGTTTTTCAAAGATATCGGCTAAATAACTCACAAATACCTTACCATCGACCGTTAACAGATTTTTCATTTCAGGTTTGTCGCTTAAAAAATCACTAAGAGTATCAAATAGTTCCATAAATCTTTTCAAGCAGTTCCCTTTCGAAAACCATCTTACTTCAGTGTGAATTTGGAGGTATCTTTGGAGGTAGTGGTACTTTCGAATGATTTACAGAACAAAATTTCTTCAGCAAGATCACCTTTATCAATATATCTTACGTAAGTTATAAGTACGGCTTTACTGTTTCTCAAAGTTGATTCATCCACTTGCACCGAGAATTTTCTTGTTTTTCAGCTTTTCAACAAGTTGTATTTCAATATCCTCACTCATTTCGTCTATTCTTATGCTAACAGTATTATTAATTAGTGACATAGCTCTAACGTCTTTGTCATCTTTTTCCAGAACCGTTTTAAGAAATGCTGATATTGATGGTTTGATTAAATTCTCCCATATAGTATGACTTTTCCCAGATTTAGCGATAAGTAATGAAATTTGATAATTAGCCTCAGGATTACGATTGATAGTTGCATTATGAGCAGTAAATAGAGACTTTAATGTTACTCTTTTTTTCTAAATTTTTCTTTAAAGTTTAAAAGTAAATCAAATCTGAATTAATATGAGCATTATGTTTCGCCTTCAAATGTGCCTCAAGATGACATAGTTTCATTGATTCGTTGGTCAAGCATTATTGGCATAAAAGACAAAAAGGTGACCGTTCATCGCAGACAGCGGGTATGAAACCAAATTTTAAATATTCCTCCGAATACTTACAAATTATTTTCTTGCTTGCACCACTCATTTCAATATGGGCTGAAATAAATAAATATAAGATCAATTAAAAGCCGGCTCCATGGCCGAGGAGTTAGCAGCTTTCTCCGCTAACCCCGAATACTCTCGTCACGTGACGCGACGAGAATTAGCAGTGGTTCGAATTGCAAAAGTGACTTATGAGAGTATGGAGCCGGTCGCTCAGAAAGTCGTGGCGTGCTGATGAGCGTAATCTAGCCTAGGAATCAACACACAGCTGAAAGATGCTGGTGTTGACCGCAATATCCTGAAACAGGATGGAAACGCGGGAAAAAAAAAAAAAAAAAAAATTAAAAACTAAAAAAAATAATATGAACTGGAGCAAACGTAGACTAAACATGCATATTTAAATATGTATGGCAAAAAAAAAAAAAAAAAAAAAAAAAAAACTTGTTCATTTGACAAATTTGTCTGGAAAATTATGCTTCTAAACCTGAAATTAATAAAAAAAAATTACCTATTAAATTTACATACCACTTATATATTACTTATATTTATAAATGTATATATATATTTTTTTTAAACAACGAAACTTTTACAACAATTTAACGGACGCTTATTTAAATTAACACCAACGGTGAATGCTGAGCGTTACTGCAAAACACTGCAGAAACTGAGATCCCGGCACTAAGCTTTTCGCGCCATTCAGAACAAATAGCGCAAAATGATTAGTGCCGGCCCAGTATAGCCAGTAGTTCAACTCTAACGTCTAACAATGAAATCACGGCTACTAACATGGCGGACAGACGATACTTATACTGGATGTTTACCCAGCTGGAGTAGCGACAGAGAGTCGCCATATGGCTAACTTAAACTCTGGACGAGTCCATTTTCGAATTGCCCCCCTTAACAATCGAATTGCCAAAATGTGGGGCGTGGACCCCACGTTGTGAAACACTGGTCTAGATAGAACATTTTTATGAGTTATACTACATGTGATGGAAAGAACATATTCATCATGATTTCCCAAAGTTTCTTATGTTGTACACAGCAAAATGTCTTTGAATAATCTACAAAACATTCGAATGGGTTTACATTATATTCTCTGCACTTCTTTATTATTAAACGCATGTTGAGTATGTGATCTGTTGTTCCTCTTCCTTGTCTAAATGCAGCTTGAACTACGTTTATTTCTTCTTCCATTTATTTACGAAGTCTTCCCATTATGATGGTTAGTAGAATTTTACTTTTATGACAGATCAGGGCAACAGTTCTATAGTTAGTGCATAATTTCAGGTTGCCTTTTTTTGGTATTGGAATGAAGATAGATTTCTTCCAATCGTTTGGCCATATACCATATGCCCATATCTTTTTACATAACGCGTGATAGATTTGTATTCTTTCTTCTCCTCCCGCTTTAATTAGTTCAGCTGATATCTCATCACATCCAGGTGATTTACAATTCTTCAGATTCTTTATTAACCATGCAATTTCATCTATTGAGGGTTCAAGTTCTGTCTCCGCTGTCATTGGTTCATGTATCTCATTCATATCCACATTGTCATTCATATCATACATTCCACTGCAGTACTCCTGCCATCTTTCTAGGATTTGTCTAGATTCTGTTAAGGTATTTTCCATCTTCTGACAGATAATATTCAATTGAGGTTTAAAATGTTTTTTTCAATAACTTCATTTCTCTGAACATTTCGTAATCTCTTCCAGTCTTATGACATTGCTCTATGCCGGTACAGCAATCTTGTATATATTGATTTTTGTTCTTTCCTGTGTTCTTTCTTATTTCTTGAGTTTAACATTTATACTTCATCCTGCTGTTATCTGATTCACCCCATTTCTGTTTCAGTTCACTTCGTTGTTGTATTAAGTCTGAGGTAATCCATGCCTTACGTTGCTTTTTCTTGGTCGGAATATCTCTAGCTTGTACTGCCAATTCATCATGTGTCAATTCCTTCTGTATAGATATAAAGACCCAAAAACGATTTTTCACTTCTACGTTGTATGCATCTGGTATTATTGTGAGATCAAAACGAAGTGGCATTGGTCCTCGGGTAATCTATTGAGTTTTACTTTCACATCTGCTTCTAAAAACTGATGATTTGTTTCACAGTCTGCACTTCGTAAGGTTTTTGCCGATGTTATGCTTGATCACCATCTTCTTTGTGAGTGTGTGTTGGTGGACGGGTAGGGAATGCGTGTGTGGGTGGGGAGAGGTGTGTGGTGTGTTGGTTGGGGATATTGTGTGGGTGAGGTATGTGTGTGTGGGTGGGGGATTTTTGTGTTTTGTTTTGTTTTTGTGTTGTGTGAGTGGGGGTATGTGGGGTGGATGGGTAAGGGTATCTGTGTGGGTGTGGGTGGGAATATTGTGTGGTATCTGGGTGGGGGATATGTGTGTGGTGTGTAAGTGGGGATGTGTTGGTGAGGGATATGTGTGTGTGTGTGTGGTGCGTGGGTTGGGAATAGTGCATGATAGGAGGTGTATGTGATGTGCGGGTGGGGGATTGTGTGGTGGGGGATTAGGTTAAGGCATGTGTGGGTGGGTGGAAGTTGTATGTGTGGGTGGTGGGGTGTGTGTTAGTGGATTGGGGATGTATGGGTGGTTAGAGAGATGTGTGTGTGTGGGGTGGGGGTAGGGACATGTCAGTTGGTGGGGATGTGTGTGTATGGTTTGGGAATGTGTGAGTGGATGTGCGATGTGTGGGTTGGTGGGGGATTGTGTGCATGGGTGGGGAATATGTTGTCGATGGAGATGTGGCTGGGGGATAGGTGGTTTGAGGTGTGGGTGGAGAGAGGATGTGTGGGGTAGTATGTGTATGTGGATGGGCGTAGGGTGTGTGGGTTGGTGGGGGAATGTTTGTGGGTGGCGAGTGTGTTTTGGTTGGGGGATCAGGTGAGGGCAGTGTGTGTGGGTGGGGGATGTGCGGGAGGGGGATGGATCGGTTGGTGGGGTATGTATGTGTCCCTTGGTGTGCGTGTGTGTCGGTAGGTGGGGGTGTGTATGTGTCCCTTGGTGCGCGTGTGTGTGGGTAGGTGGGGGTGTTGTGTGGGTGGGGTGATGTATGGATAGGTGGGAGATGGGCTTCATAACATGGTAATTAGCCTTGTTTATGTTTACAACATTCATTTCACAATGTTTATTTTATCTTCCTATGTAAATGTATAATGCTCTTGATGAACGAAAGACGAGTGATTGGAAGGGCCGAATGTAAGACGGGCCTGCGCGCCCAATTTGTGACCCTAATAAAGTTGATTTGATTTGAAGTTGATTACAATATAATCTATCTGGTTTTTGGTGGTATTGTCCGGGGACTTCTACACAAAGGGTCTTCTTGGATGTTGTTTAATAAAGTGTGTTGGCTATCGTTACCTCATTTGCTGTGCGAAATTCAATTAATTTGTCACCTGCATCACGTCTATTTCCCAGTCCAAATTTTCCTGAAACGTGTCTCTCATGTTCAGCGCTTCCTGTACACAGATTTGCATTAAAATCTCTTATTATTGTTATGTCATTATGACCAATCCTATGTAATGTGTCTGCAGTGTGATGTAAATTCGTTGCTGTTGAAGTAGGTGCATAAATCTGAATGAGAGTTGTGTTTTTGGATGGCCTTTAAGTTTGCCAGTGAGGGTTCTATAACTAACTGGGTTATATCAAATTACAGCTTTTGCAGTTATTTTATCTAAACAAAATGCCACTCCGATCTGGCCTCCGATATCTCTACCTGAATATTTGAAAAGACTTCCATTTTCAGTTGTACAATACCCCTTGCCTCTCCAGCGATGTTCACTAATTCCTAAAATGTTAATATTTAACCTCTCAATCTCATCATATACTATCTTAAGCCTACCCTCATACAGACTTCTCACATTCCACGTTCTTTATCTCACTCTCCTTCTTAGTCTGACACATGGGATTTCCTTGGTAACACCGTCCGGAATAACTCCGTCATCACGATTACTAGTATTGGCCCCTGTGTCACACTCTTCCCCAGTGTTGTCTGGTCTGTCTTGCCTGGGGAGTCTCACCACCAAATCTCTTTCTTATTAGGTTTTCTATCATGGTTGTTAAGGTTTTTTGGCAAGGTTTGCAGAAGGTAGTGTGCCATTTCTTTCGTTCAGGGCAGTGACAGTACTAGCCAGTGGCCATAACTATTGTCTCAACTGATGAGATCATCTGCCTATCGCCGCAGAGTGAAGACCATAACCAACAACAATCTGTCGTCTGCTCTCACACTCCAACCACGACCTGCTTCCATGGCTTCACGAAACCCTGATTGGGGGGGGTGGGGAGAGGGGGGGGGGGAACGGAAACTTCATCTTCCTCAAGGGTATCCCGTAGACTAATGGAGGAAAGGCGGCGTCTTACATCTCCTTTGATGTGGGATACCCCTACCTCGCTAACCATATATATATATATATATATATATATATATATATACATACACACATGTACCTGTAACAGGACTAGTAGGGTAGGCGCTAATGCTGCACAGATTCTATCATGTATCTATCCCTAGCCTAGTCAACTGGCAATCCTGCCCGACCCCCTGGAATTCAGAACAACGCGGGAAAGTCAATAAGTAAGTCACAAATGACTGTAGAAAAATAACTAAATATGAACACACGAAGTTAGTTTATATTTATACATACATTGGCCCTTTATTTCTCATCATATTTCCACCAACATTGATGCACTTATCCCATCGTTTTATCAGTCCTCCAAAACCGGCTGCATAGAACTGCATGCGCCTCCTTTAATTGTTTGGGTACTCACCTTGAGCACACTTTCTTAAATTTTAATAGATCATGCATTATACTGTATGCTGAACCATATGAGCACCCTATTGCAGATGCTACAGAGTCTGTCGGTATTTGCCTGTCACCTCTAATCCTCTCCTCCACCCGCTGCACGAATGCTTCTGTTGCAATCACAACAGGACGACCAGATCGGATTTCATCAACAAGTTTAGAGCGTCCTTGAGAAAATGTTTCTACCCAGTTATGCACTGCTTTACGGAACAAACACTTGTCAGCATAAACAGGCAGCATTTCCTTATGAATGTCCTTTGCAGTCCTTTTGCACACAAAAAGCGCACAACAGCACGTTGCTCTTTGGTTGTTAGTTAGTCGACAGATCATCCTCATTGCACATCTAAACATTCAGTCTATAAGGGCTCGGATCCCCTACTCAGCAAATCCCGCAGCTTGTAGCGGCTAACGACACAAGTTCTGTGTTGATTTATCAATCTTCTTTGGCTTCTTGCGTAGTGTTCTTGTTTGGCCACACCTCTTTTAATTTGCTGTCCTCGCAGCCTGACCATGGTTGTAGATTCACAGTCATCACTTGGTTCTCGCAAACGTCTTACTTCTCGTAGAGCATTCAGAATGTCAGCCTGGTCCATGGCGCGTCCGCCCTTCACACCAGCCTTACCTGCGAGCTTGTCAGCCAGCTCAGTTTCTTGTACTCCCGCATTTCTTGGCACAAAGATGAAACTAATCTTTGCCACCCGAGACCGCTCCAGAAAAGCAACCACTCTTTTCGGATCCACCCCATCTCTATCTTCTTGAGCATTCTCATTGTGTCGCTAAGGAAATATGCCCTTGTGAATGTCTGTCTCAAGCCATGTTATTGCTTTACTTACTGCCATGACTTCCATGGTCAGGCTACTTGTCTCAACAAAAGCACCAGAGTCCTCCTTCACAATTCTCCCTCCGGCCTTAGCCGTAAAGAACCATGAACATCTCACACGTCGGACAACTTTGGTTGTACACTCCGTAAGTACAGTCGTCATGTTGTTTATGCGCTGCGCATACGCATGAGACACCTAGCGCGACCTGACGAACAGGAATATAAAGTTCGATGTTGCTGCCACATAATGACACCTGTAGAAAACACAAACTACATTACATTTACCTGCCATCCCACATAACTGTGTGACTACACTTATTGATTCGCTCTCGTATTTTCCTTACATTCAATGATATAGGCGTATTGCTTCAGCTACTTTCCATTTTCTGAAATGCAGATTTTGCATGATATAATCTTCTCGTAAGGTCTGTCAAACATAGTCCATCTGATGTTATACTTGCCCCTAGGTATTCACATTTATCAACAAGTTTATGATATGTGGATTAATTCTTCATATTTACCATTAGTCTGTGCTCTGATTTTAAATGTAATGAGCGTCCGGTCTTATTTTCCACGCTTAGCTGCCTCTTTCATTGAACAACACCTGTTAAATGTGCTGTAAAATATTAATTATGTTATGCTGTCATTTCAATATCTAAGAAGAGTGCTAATCTGTCCAACATACGGAGAACACCAATGTCTGCAGTAAGTGCTCTCCTTCCAATACAAGGATCATACGAATATCTACACTAAGAGCCCTCTTTCCAACACACCGCGAACACCAATGTCTACAGTAAATGTCCTCATTCCAAGACAAGAAGGACATACATTTCTACAGTCAGTGCTATACTTCCCATATAATGAGAATACCAATTTCTACAGTAAGTGCCCGCTTTCCAACACAAGGAGAACATCAATATCTACAGTAAGTGACCTCCTTCCAACACACGAATCATACCAATATCTACAGTATGTGTGTCCTCTTTCTAGCACAAGTAGAAAACAAATGTCTACAGTAAATGCCCTCTCTCCAACATAAGAAACATACCAATATTTACAGCAAGTGCCCTATTTCCAACACAAAGCGAACACCAATGTCAACAGTAAGTACCCTATTCCCAACACAAAGATAACACCAATGTCTACAGTAAGTGACCTATTTCCAACACAAGAAGAACACTAATTTCTACAGTAAGTGCCTCTTTCCCAGCACAAAATCCCCCAGTATCTACGGTAAGTGCCCTCTTTCCAACATAGCAACCTTTTATTTCCGCAGTAAG
This sequence comes from Cepaea hortensis, assembly GCA_963921405.1. Taxonomy (NCBI): domain Eukaryota; kingdom Metazoa; phylum Mollusca; class Gastropoda; order Stylommatophora; family Helicidae; genus Cepaea; species Cepaea hortensis. The sequence goes on along the minus strand of CAWUFQ010000694.1, from coordinate 5,389 downwards.
TGTGCTCTTTCCAATAATAAAAAAGAACACCAATATCTCAGAAAACCACCAATATCATTATCATCATATATGCCACGACAAAAAGCTTTGGCGGTCATGGTTTGCTATTTCACCGGTGTTGAATCAGGTCTGTTTTCATGTCCCAATTATTTCAGATGGTCACGCCTTCATTGCCTTCCCCTTGCTCTTTTTCCATCAACGCTACGTTTTAACTAAGTTTTAATAGTTATTTCATTTTATAACCCTCCCCTACCCCCTACCCCCCCCCCCCCCCCCCACACAAAAAAAAGAAGAAAATCTGACGTTTCATTTCCATAATTATTTTACGGTTTTCGTCTATTTCGTGAAGGACTGTCCCATTTGTGTTTCTTACTGCCTTCTAATAAAATCTAGAGCAGCTTTAACCCCCACTTTAGTCCTGATTTCTTCATTTCTGATCTTATCTCTCCTTGATACGTTGAGTATTCTTCTCAGGAATCTCATTTCTGTTATTGTGATTTTTCTGTTCTCTTTTTTCTGACATTGTCCAGGTTTGGCATTGGTAACATAGAATTTGTAGAACGATTGTGTTGTAAAGTGCTTTCTTAGTAGTTATTGATACATGTTTGTTCTTTAGTATTGGTGTCATTTGTCCAATGAGTTGGTTTGCCTTATTGCATCTATTTTCGATCTCGTCTTCTGATTTGCCATTTGATGATAGTGTACTTCCAAGGTACTTGAAACGTTTTACTTGTTTCAAGGGATGTTCGTTTAGTTGAATCGTTGCTGCTTTTTCTTCTTTAGTTATAGTCATTACCTCTGTTTTACTTGTGCTAATTTTCATGTTATGTTCCCTACACATTTCATTTAGACCATTCATGTGGTCTTGTAATTCAGCTTCTGATTTTGCTATTAGTGCTTGGTCGTCCGCAAACAGGGGTTCTCTAATGCTTACATTTACAGATGGGTCTTCTTCCGTCTTCTCGTCATGCGGTGTTCTTGCGGTCTCTGTTGGCTGGCTTCTTTACATATGGTGTCTATATATGTTAAGAACAAGAGAGGGGACAGGACACAAACTTGTCGTACTCCAGATCTTATGGTGAAGGGTTCTGAGTGTCCTCCAGTTGCTCTCACTATGCATTCGCTGTTTTTGTATAAGCTTCTTCATAGGTTTGTTAGATGTGTACTAACTCCGTATTGTTTAAGGATTTCCTGCAGCTTGTTTCTATTTACTCTATCAAATGCCTTTACTTGGTCGACACAGGCTAAGTAGAATGTTTCATTGAATTTTATTGATTTTTTTTATAAGTTGTCTAAGAGCGAAAATGGCATCTGTGCATCGTTTGTTTTTTAGTAAATCGAAGCTGTGTTTCGCTTAGCATATAAAATAACTAAAACAATTACTAATAAGCTAAAACATTAATTAACTGGTATCAGTGCAGAATTGATGGACTAAATGGCTCTACATAATTACAATGCAGAGCTTTGGCAGAGAACTAGATAGATTTCAACACATCAGAAGATGAGGAAAAGACGTCGCTGGATGGAGCACACTTTGAGAAAACCTGTTACAAGTATAACTAGACCGTCCTTTCTCTGAAACCACACGGTAAACGAAATAGTGGGATACCGAAAACACATGGGGAAGAGAATTAGAGATAGAGACGAATAACCTACGGGAGGGATTCCTCCGAAGTCGGAGAGGGTCTGCCTGTACGGCGAGGAACCACCAGTCTGCACACCAATAAGCCAGACATGGGACAACGGATACTCACGCAAACCTCAGGTCCGGTATGAGATCACACTGATGTTGGACAACAGGATGCCTTCATCCGACATACAGGACTTCGCGTTGGAGCTCAAGCCAACGAACACAAGCAAGCAAGCAAGCTACGGGAACGATGGAGGCAATAGGAACGGACAGTAAAAGATAGGGCAGCTCGACTTGGGTTGTTTGAGGGCCTATGCTTCAATGTGGGAATAAAGGGCAACAGAAGAAACGGCCTATATATAAATATTGCTTGAGTAACGTATGATGTTGATCTATGCCGTTGAAATGTGATAAGTGATTCTAGTGACGTTAGGCTAGATTTACTCGTTCCGTTGTGACTGCATACTTCAGCATTGCACTTTACATATTTTGGTTGATTGGTGAATCCTCTGGATTGGAGAGCTGAGTTCCGACTCTCAACTCTGAAGCATGGGTGTCCAGGTGGTCTCATCTAAGAAAATAATTTGAATCTATCAGGGTGACGTCGGAAAGAGACTTTCTTCCCGACCCTCTACCCAAGTACCATATCCACAGGATAGGTCGTATTCTCGCTCCAAGCACAGACACCAGAGGGGTGTGAAAGACAAGTATGGAAACTACACATCTGTGTAAAGGCCTACCACATACTGACTAGATGGGAGTAGACCTGGGTTGCTAATGCTTCTATCACGGGTTTTAGGCATTTTATTGTCAACAGACTCCAATGCCCAGAGGGAAACTTTCCCTTTTTTAATGGAAAAGTCTTGCACACAATTATAATAATGATACCTTTACTCAATGTCTGGGGATTAAAATGTCTTGACGACACACACACTCTTAAGCACAGACAATAAATGGTATTTGCTGTGTTATTTAAAAATGTCAGTTTATTTAACAAACTTAACAAGCAACCTTTTCAAATTGAATATTGAATTGTATGTTGTCGTCAATACAATAAATGCTCTCTGACTATAATTACTATATGCAATATTAAATAATTTGTAAGCACACACATATCTAAATTGACACAGCCTAATGGGGTCACTCAGCCCAAAGTGGGTTAACAGGAAGTGTCTACGCTGCAAGGCCTTTGTGTTCAATATCATAAACTGTAATGTCATGAGTGAAATGGGGTTTCCAGCACATGTGATCCACTTCAGTGAATCATGATATCATGATTAACAATAAGTTGTCAGATATCTCGAAAACTAAAATGTTTTGGCCATATTAAATGTTACATTGGTTTGGAGGGAACTGTAAATAATTGTTCTTTTAATATTTACACGTATATCTCGTTACCTCTCTATTCTATGTAATTAATAACCTTTCTAATCTGTGAAATCACATATGTCGAACACATAATTTTATTTGTGCAATGGGAATGTGAGATAAACCGTGTGTTACTGAAAAGTCGTGAGTGGTATAATTTTCTATATGGAAATACGAACAATGAATAATGAAATGGTCAAGGAAATAAAGGCTTCTACTTTGCATAGATTACACACACACACACACACACACTCGCTCGCACGCACACACGCACACACGCACACACATACATACATATATATATATATATATATATATATATATATATATATATATATATATATATACTAGCTGACCCGGCCCGGCTTCGCCTAGGCCCTGGAGGGGATCTATCTATCTATCAGTCTGTCTGTCTGCTTGTTTGTCTGTCTGTCTGTCTGTCTGGCTGACCCGGCCCGGCTTCACCCAGTCCCTGGTGGGGAGCATCTCATTTAATTAATATAAGTAGTCATATAAGCTCTCCCGTTTCCGACTATCTGTCTGTCTGTCTGACCCTGCCCGGCATCGCCTGGCTCCTGGTGTGGAGCATCTCATTTAATTCATATAAGTAGTCATATAAGCTCCCGTTCCCGTTACCGACTGTCTGTCTGTCTGTCTGTCTGTCTGTCTGTCTGTCTGTCCCGGCTTCACCCAGTCCCTGGTGGGGAGCATGTCATTTAATTCATTCATATAAGTAGTCAAATAAGCTTCCGTTCCCGACTATCTGTCTATCTATCTGACCCGGCGTGGTTTCGCCCAGCTCCTGGCGCACAGTAACTTAAAAAAATGTCCTTCCACACAGCATTCATTATTTTTAATGAAAACTGTTTTTAATCACCGACATGACAATTGATAAGTTTTGTAAGCAAAAAAAGATGGGTTAAAATGTTATGCATAATGCATTATTTTTATGCAAACTTTAAAAATACCTTAAAGATTATATCATTATTTAATATAACTCATATGCCTAAAAATAACTATAGACAAAGAGTTTAACAATAGTGCAGGTAAGTCCAACAATATGACTATAGAGTATATAGAAATGTTATTAAAAGTTATGCCCCTTGAAATAACTTTTCTAGAGTGAAGTCCCCCTGCTAAATAGACATTATATAATGAAAATGGAAAAGTAAATGTTATTAAATAAGTAGAAGATTTTACATTAAGAAATTATTATAGTCGGTTGCACAGGAATGAAAGGAAGACGTGTAGAAAATTTCATCTCAATCGGATGTACCGTTATCGAACGCATCCAAATCCACAAACCCACAAACAAACAAACATACACTCTGTTTTATATATATATATATATATATATATATATATATATATATATATATATATATATATATATATATATATATATATATATATATATATATATATATATATATGAAGAAGGGTTGGCGGGCAGCCGATCTTCTTTTGTGCCTTCAACTGACCAAATCGAATGCCCTTGTCAGATCGACGCATTAAACAGTGGTTGAATCTATTCACGGCATGTTTCTTGCGTTTGTCGCAATGAGAATATTATATCAATAGTAGACCGGTGGTTCAAGCTGGATTTAGACAAGGAAGAGAAACAAGAGATCACATTCCCAGTATGCGTTAAATAATAGAGAAGTGCAGAGAATTTAATGTAAGCATATTCTCATGTTTTGTGGATTATTCAAAGGCATTTGACTGTGTACAACATCAGAATCTTTTGGAAATCATGAGGAATATGGGCTTTCCATCATATGTAATACAACTCATAAGAATGCAATATCTAGACCAACAAGCAGCGGTTAGAATAAATGGCGAGACATCAGAATGGTTTGATATCAAGCAGGTTGTCCGTCAGGGATGTGTGCTGTCCCTCTATTTGTTTAACCTGTAAGCCGAAAATATAATGAGAAATGTCATGACATACAAGAGATTCGGTATGCTGATGATACAGTATTGCTATCCATATCACAGAATGGTATAGAACACCTAATAGCCTCAACCCAATTGAATAGTGAAAATCACAACTTATATCTTAATATAGCAAAAACAAAGGTAATGCATACAGATAAAGCTACTATGGAGAAAGAAATATATGTTAATGAGGAAAAATTGGAGGTGGTGGACAACTTTGAATATCTTGGGTCATTGATTACCAACAACTGTGACACAATGAAAGAAATTAAACGACGACTATCAATTCAGTTTTCAAAGACTAAAACAACTAAATAAATTATTGAGTGGGACAGACATAACTACAAAAATTAGATTTGTAATAGCATGCATCTTTCCCATTGCAACATACGCCTGTGAGACCTGGACACTTACTAAACAAGCTGAACAGCGCATAAATGCCTTTAAATTTCT
>CAWUFQ010000693.1:0-58107 GCA_963921405.1 Cepaea hortensis | reverse complement strand
GCTGTTATTGAAAGCAGTGAGGGTCAGAACTGCTCGGGCAAGCACATAGAGTTCGGCTGATGACATTGGAACTTTTTTGTTTTGGGGTTTTCTCTCAGTATAAGAAACACATATTGGCTGGAGTTTTAATCTTCCTGTACGCTCATGTTGGGGTAGCAGGTTCAAGCCATACACGGGTCAGTTGGAACTAATTGTTGACTTTGGGACGTAAATTGCAAGTACCTAAGATTCGGAGAGGGTTCTCCTGATGACGAAGGGCAGTGGCAGTAGGGAAAGCTTACCAACAGGCACAAACCAGTCCAATGTACTCCCTAATAGTAACAACTACTATTAGTAGCAGCATTTGTTTGGACTACGGTTGAGTTCAAAGCGAGCGGAAATGGAACACACATTGGCGGGAGTTGATTGTAGCCATTTGCATGTCGGCAACTTGCAGGCATTGAGTCCACCTGACGTGTGTTGTCTGCGGGCAGGCTGTCGGAGTGACAACTGGCTTGCGTCTGCTCAACTGTCTTAAGAGTTCACAGTGACGTGCAGGCATGGCGGATTTCTAGACAGACCACGTCGCGCGTCACGCTGTAGACCAGTGGTTCTCAACCTTTTTTGGCCCGTGCCCCCCCCCCCCTTTCACCATATTTTTAGGACGTCATTCCGCCCCTCACCATATTTTTAGAACGTCACCCCCCCCCCCTTTTCGTATTTCCTCTCTAAAAATCCCCCCTGCCCCTACACAGTATACGTAATAATTGAAGCTAAATTTAATAGCACATACTAAAACAAGTCTAGACATCTACATAAAACGCGATTTGCGGATCTACTTACGTTATAAAATGAATTTCAGAAGGGTAATACGTACAGAACCGTAAAGTATGAAGAGAAAAACAATATCAAGTAATCGGTTCTTGTATTAACGCGATCTTGAAATAATCTGCATTCCCCCCTGGAAACCCCAAAATCCCCCTGGGTGGGGGGGGGGGAGGTGGAATTCCCCACCGGTTGAGAACCACTGCTGTAGACACTGCATTCGATTGTGTCATGGCATTTGCCTGTTTGAAAATGAGATGAGTCTGGTTATGTGGGAGGCCGGTGGGTGGGGGTGGGGGAGAGAGAAGATAATTTAAAGCCTTGACTATCTGTGATTTCCTCCTGACAAATCCACCACGTTGTCTGTATGCCTGTAATCTTCTCTTCATCTCTGTGTCTTGTCTGTTTGTTGCGGTCTCTCTCCTTATGTGTTTGTCTTTATCCTTAATTGTCTTTCCCTCCCTACTCGCCTGTCTCTTTCACTGTCTGTCAGTGTGTATGTCTCTGTGTGGGGGGGGGGGGGTAGTGTGTGTGTGTGCCTATAGGATAGGCTACAGTGTGGATGCGTGTGGGTAGGTAGTATGCTTGCCTACACAATAGGTTACAGGGTGGGTAGGTAATGTGCGTGCGTGCCTACACAATAGGTTACATTGCGGCTACTTCTGACTTTCCTTCAGGGCCCCAGCAAGACCCGGTCCTGGGCTATCATTACCAGGGTCATCGCGGTCAGACAGGTTATCATCGGCGGCTTCAAATAATGGCTCTCCAGCGTCAATGCCGTGCTAGATGATGGATGGGTTCCTATTTTAGTCAGTATTGATCCACTCGGGCAGGCTGCCCCGCCGTGCTTGTGTTAGTGCTTGTGTTAGTGCTTGTGTTAGTGCTTGTGTTAGTGCTTGTGTTAGTGCTTGTGTTAGTGCTTGTGTTAGTGCTTGTGTTAGTGCTTGTGTTAGTGCTTGTTTCTACGTCTATCCCATGACGCAGGACAGCAGAGTCCCAACCTGCTCCTGTAGATACTTCAGACACTCGTCTGGGGTCTGGTGTTTCCTCTAACACCCAGCGTTTCCTTGTTATCTTTTCACAACATTTACGTGTCAATCATGGCCTCATAGTGGGTTGCTTAACTTAAACGGAGGTCTCATTCCAGGAATTGCGACCTGCTTGCAAGGACACGCCCCTAGCTGACAGGCCCACACATGCTCACACACTCATGCCCACGTGGTTCCTGGTCTTATGTCTACCGACCATTCAAAATCTCACCATCCCTGGGTCTGTCCGCTTTACCCAAGGTGAGGGGCAGAAGTGGGCGGAGCTATCCAATGACGCATTGACCCAGATCAATGAGGTAAAGTATATCCCAAAGCAGATAATACGTTTGACTTGTGAGATGTTGGCTAGTCATCATCATTATTAGTATCAAGTGCCATCTCTTTATTGAAGGTTGCCTTTTGTTTTGCCTTGTGGTCTTACTGGAGTTTAGATTTGTATGCATGTGCACACTTGTCTGCGCATGTGTGTACGTATACACATATCTAAAGCAGTCTGGTTTTACGGCGCCAGAGACTCACCGTCGCCCCTTCTCTTGTTAGTTAAATCAGTTCCAATGCTAGAAGACCTTTTGCTGCCAAAGGTAATGAATGCGCAAGCCATGGGGGTATTTTGCAAGGTTTGGCGCTCAGCCTCAACTCTCTCTCTCTCTCTCTCTCTCTCTCTCTCTCTCTCTCTCTCTCTCTCTCTCTCTCTCTCTCTCTCTCTCTCTCTCTCTCTCTCTCTCTCTCTCTCTCCTCCTCCTTTTTTACAACACTCTACAACAGTCAACAGCAATTTGGACGAAGGTCGCCTTTAATGAGTCTGTCCTGTGTGCTTGGTCACTGTGCTTTCTCAGATGTTTCACAGTCCATCTCAGGATGTTGTCCACCCACATGTAACGTTGCCTTCCTCTTACACGCATCCCCCCAGCCTTCCTTTGGAACGCCCTCTAGCCAGGAGCTGTCTCTCTCTCTATATATATGGCTAGAACACCGCCCCGGGAAGGTTAACCCAGTCAACAAATGCCCGCAGAAGTCGGATGTGTCGGCCTAACGGTGCAAGAACACAGCTCTGCTGTAAACAGGCACAACGCAGTCACGTCCGAAAAGAAAAAAAAAAAAAAACTCCGGATGAACGCAGAAGAAGAAGAAGAAGAAGAAGAAGAAGAAGAAGAACTGATTTGTCAGACCTTGACCTCATGTTTCATCCAGTCTGTCTGGGCCACACACACGTCTGTCGTGTCTTTTCGTTTCCTACCACGGTGTTCTCCCTATTCCCAAATATAACACCACGTCGTGATCGCCAGGTCTGTCCTCACATGATTTATTCAGCGTCCACGTTTATGCACCATGCAGTCATGTAGAGCTAATGCAGCACTTGATTACCGAACAGAGGTTGTTAGTTTTGATGATGTGTGGTGTTCCGTGTGTTGTGTTTAGTCGTTTCTGTTGACCTTGGTGGTCATTGCCATCTCTATATATGTCACGGCGTGTTACTGCAGTGTTGTCGTCTTAATTTTTCTGCCCTTGATTACTTGAATTGATTCAGTTCGAAGGATAGTATATCGCTACACGTGGCCTCCCAGTTGTACAGCAGGACGATATATCGCCATGCTAGAGGCACCATGTTAGTTGTCCCCCCCCCCGCCCCCCCCCCCAAATCCCCTAATATCTCTGTATTTATCAACACTGGGTAGGTGTTTACTATTTTTGTTGATGGTTGAAATCTGTTTTCTTTACATTTATTTACAAGCGTTTGGTCTGCAGATATTATAGGTTAACCACATTATGGCACTGTATGCCCGGCCGGGTTTCCATTTCAATATCGTCGCTGGCAGTCTCTTGGCCAGCATGTCTGTCCCTGTGCCGCTGTGGCCGTCTCTGCTGGCGGTTTGAACCCAAGCTCTCTGGGTTGGCAAGTACACTCAAGCTACTACACCACAACTGCTCAGTAGCACATCCTGGTTAATAATCATTCACAGGATAAACCAGACGAGTATAGGTGGGCGGTACGATTCCAGGGCAGGGTTGCACTTTGTCCCAGTTCTGGCTTTAACCGTGACCTTTGCCTTTGCGCTTTCCTTACATTCACCATTCTTTGTTCTCACAGAAGTCTTATCGTTCAACTGTGTATTTGCACGCACACAAAAGGCGCCGTTAGTTGCACATGTTGCATGTTATGTTGTTGTATGTAAGCAACTAGCGTTTGTACTGCTCTAGACGGAGGGAAAGCAAAAAAAAGCGGGAACTTCCCATTTGCATTGTAATTAACCTATACACGGTGTGCAGGAACACAAGGGCGTTTGTTTGTTTGAGGATGTCACGGTTGTGTTATTATGTGACCTAATGAGGATGTTTCATACGTGATGTCACGGTTGTGTTATATTATGTGACTTTTTGAGAGTGTTTCATACGTGATTCCACGGTTGCGTTATATTATGTGAATTGTTGAAGATGTTTCATACGTGATGTCATAGTTGTGTTATATTCTGTGACTTATTGAGGATGTTTCATACTTAATGGGACGGCTGTGTTATATTCTTTGAGTTAATTAGGCTGTTTCGTACGCGATGTCGCGATTGTGTTATATTCTCTGACTTAATGAGGGTGTTTCATTCGTGCCAATATGATTATGACTAGCAGCGTTTGTGCTCTTTGACGTATGGTCATAAAACAGTGGTTGGTGTTGTTGATGTTGTGCTGCGGTCTGTGTCTTGTATTTAATCGACTTTGTTAGACAGACCTTGTTCAGCACTAGACACAGCTTTGTATCATGCTGTATATGCCATGGCACGTCAGCGGAGTTGGTCATTTGTGGATCGTCTATCAGTAATTTATACATAATGGTCTATCTGCAATTTGTAGACATAATATGCTATCAGTAATTTGTAGATAGAATAATCTATCTGTAATTTGTAGACATACTAGAAGTAATTTGTAGATATAATAGTATGTCAGTAATTTGTAGACATACTAGAAGTAATTTGCAGATATAATAGACTATAAGTAACTGTAATGTGTAGATTAGTTAGTTAGTTAGTTAGTTATCAGTTGGGGTATCTTCGTTGCACTCCGGACATGTCCTTAGGTGCTCAGATCCTCCCCCCAGCATATGCATCAGCGTCCGGTGGCTAATAGTGCCAGTTCTGTGTTGGTTGACGAGGCGCTTTGTTTTCCCGATGTACCTCTCGCGTCTGGCTGTGCCGATTCTTACTCCCAGGTCTTTCATCCTGGAAAGCGATGTGGAATCACTGGCGTCAAAATCCTCTGTTCTCGCCATATCTTTAAGGGCGTTAATAACATCGGCACGATCCATGGGCTGGCCATCTACAGGGGGTGCAGAGCCAGCCAATTTATCAGCTCGTTCATTTCCCTCGACTCCCGCATGTCCCGGGACGAAGATGAAGGTGACTTTGCGGACAACGGACTTCCGCAGCGACTCAGTCCACTGTCTACGTACAGATCCAGCTTCGACCTTCTGAATCATGCTCATTGAATCACTTAGTACACACACGTTGGTATAATGCTGTGATTCCAGCCATATGAAAGCCTGTGTAACTGCCATCACCTCCATCGTCATGCTGCTCGTGGTCATAGAGTGGGCACCACTGGATTCTTGAACGGTTCGGCCCGCTGAACGGGCTGTAAATGCCCACGCACTTCTCTGCTGCTTTACAACAGATCCATCTGTATAGATGAGCACTTCGGGGCTATCTGAGTGATCATAAATGAGCGCGTTAACCTCTGCATTGACAGCGGCAGGGTTCTGCTCTCTGCACCGTCTGTCGAGTGTGATAATGCAGGAGAAGGTACACTTAAAAGCTGGAGGCACCGGCACCCATTCCTTGCCGGGGTTGATACTGGTAAGACTGCAGACCTGTCCGACGACATCTTCCGCCCGACCCATCCATGATTTGCCCCTCTTTAGCCTGTCACCCTTTTCTCTGAATACAGCGTCATGCAGAGGGTGCTGCTCATCTGCACTTATTTTTAAGTATGCACGAGCTCTCCAGATCTTGATCCTGTGTTCCATTGTCGGGAAGTCAAGGAGGTATCTCATTGCTACACAGCTGGTGTCTTTCGTGCAGCCCAAAATGATGCGCATGGCTTCGTTTTGTACCTTTTCAAGTCTTCCAATCTGTGTACGGCTGACAGTGAGGATGGCCAGGGCATACTCGATGCGTGAAAGCACAAGTCCTTGGAACAGAAGTAATAGCAGTCTTTGCTCGATATTGGCAGTCGCCATGACTCTCATTGCTGCCAAACCTTTTCGAGCCTTCGTTATGACATAATCGACATGATCTCTGAAGGACAGGCTACGATCAAGCCTCACGCCAAGATATGTCATTGACTGGGTTCTACTCAGAATGCTCCCATCCATTCTTACTGCCGGCAGGTCTGTTTTCACAATATGGTTGTTTAGTGAGAACCATGTAACCGTTGCCTTTGCAGGGTTGACAAGGGCATCGGCATCAGCACACCATGAGGAAATTCGATCTAGTTCGCCCTGCATATAGTTGGCAACCGCCTGTCTATCTCGACCCTGTCGATACACGAGGATGTCGTCAACGAATGATAGAGTCCTACCCCTCCCATCCAACTGTTGTTCAGTGATCGGCACCGTATACACGTTGAATAGTACTGGTGACAGTGGTGAACCCTGCGGCAATCCTGGACATATCGTTATCGGCTCAGAAGACCAACTCCCGCATCTTAGCACCACCTTCCTTTGGAATAGAACTGCAGCTATCCATCGTACAAGGTGAGGGTGCACTTTCAGTCTGAGGAGGGTTTGCATCAAGTGCTCGAAAGATACTCTGTTATATGCGTCCTCTAAGTCTATGGCGGCCGCCATGTGTAGATATAATAGTCTATCGGTAATGTGTACACATACTAGAAGTAAATTGTAGATGCAATAGGCAGCCATTAATTTGTAGATATCAGAGACTATAAGTAATTCGTAGGTATAATAGAATAGTTAATAGTTTATCTGTAATTTGTAACTATTCTTCTTCTTCTTCAGCGTTCCGAGCCATTGAGGTTCTTTGCTGCAAATACAATCCGTCTCCATTCGTCTCTCTGGTGGACCTTCTCTTGCCAGTCATAACAGACCCCTTGTAACTATGGTTAAAATAATTACATGAACTTTGCAGGACATTTGGATAAACCTGAGAGTTAAATTCCAGGCAATTTTACGTTCATTAGTTTACCATTGCTTTCTAAACGATATGTCTACGTTAAGCCCAACTGACTGACTGGCGTAAGTGATGAACCCCTACCCCGCCAGTAGCACCCCGAAAGTTTCAGCTCTCTTATCCCCGTGGCCACGTCGGTTGCCATAGTATAGTAGTCTGTCAGTAATGTGTAGCTACTATAATCAGTAATGTGTAGCTGTAAAAGTCAGTAATGTGTAGCTATAATAGTTAGTAATGTGTAGCTATAATAGTCAATAATAACTAGCTATTATAGTCAGTAACGTGTAGCTATTATAGTCAGTAATGTGTGGCTATAATAGTCAGTAATGTGTAGCTATTATAGTCAGTGATGTGTTGCCATAAAAGTCAGCAATGTGTAGCTATAATAGTCAGTAATGTGTAGCTATAATGTTCTATTAAGTAATCTGAAGTTGTAATAATTACATTTTTTTTTGGGTGCATATCCTTTTTACAAGACATGGCTGTCAGCGCCAGCAGTTTACTGCTGTTGTTGATGTCTTGGCAAGTTTTACGTTCAGTAGTTTGCAGGTGTAATAATATACCAGCACATTTGTAGACATACTAGTCTACCTATGATTTGTTGATACGTATATCAGTGATGTGTAGATATAATATCAGTACTTTGTAACTATAATAGTAAGTAATGTGTAGCTATAATGTTGTATTAAAAATCTGTAGGTGTAATAATATATCAGCACATTTGTAGGTATACTAGTCTACCTATGATTTGTAGATACGCATATCAGTAATGTGTAGCTATAATAATATATCATAATAATAGTCTGTTAGTAATTTGTAGATGCAGTCGTCTATCAGTAATTGTAAGATGTAATAGTAATTAATCAGTGACTATTAGATGTTATTCTCCAGTAATTTGTAATTGAAGTAATCGACCAGTAGTGTGCACATGTAGTAATCTACTAGTAAATGGCGGATGTCATTTACCAGTCATGTGTCGACACAAATCGGCAGTAATTTATAGATGTAATAATCGACCAGCAGTGATTAGACAGGATAATCTGCCAGTATTTGCTGTGTTCCTGTGAGTAGATGGTTTATCGTGCGGATCTGCCAACTGACTGGTCTGTTTTTTTTTATTTGCGGTTTTCACCATCTCTCGCAGAAACACCCCCCCCCCCCCCCCCCAGTAACCTCGCTGAACGTAATAGTTCTGTGTAATCGCAGTTGAGACCGGCTGTGTTCGAGAACTAGAACAGGGAACTTCTACATGGTGTGTGTACTGTGTGAGTCAGATATGCTCCTGAATTCTGTCTCTGAAGTGATTGGAACTTTCCGTTTGCAATCTATCTATACGTACAACGCATACGTATAAATAGATAAACATAATAACATAACATAACAGTAGATACAACATGAGGGATGTGGAATCATGACATCACGGAAACTTTACCATGGCGAAATGTAGTGAGGCGCCCTGCTCAGTTCAAGGACATCTTTCATTCCCAGAGACGTCTGGCCATTTTATTTGTTTCCTTGTTTGTCCTTTTCTCTGTGTTGTTGGGCGGTGTTATTTACCGGCGTGTCGATGTTTGCGCCGTTTGGCCGACACATCCGGGCATCTTGTGAATTTGTTAAGTTGGTTAGCCGACCCTGGGGTCCCCCTTTTACCATGCTGTGTCACCCCCAGAGCCTCCTCATATAGGGCTCGAATCCAGACAGCTGATCAGACTTTTCGCTACCCACATCTCTTAGCTTACGCGGTGAAAGAGGATATTAGTACTCCTGTGGAATGAGGATCGTAGTGAGCAGCATTAGGCAACTCGTGGAAAACAAGGAAACAGACCCTGTCCATTCTGTTGTGACAGTTTTGGAGACGTGCTAGCGAAAACGTTCGTTGAAGAAAAGTTCGGTTCACACGTTCGTTCCTGCATCTGTTTGCATGTCGCTTCTCAGGCCCACTTCACGCTCATTCACTTAAGGATCTGTGCTGCTTGACCCATACTTAAATCACCACGCACCACTGGATGAATGATATGGTAACTGTCATGACATCCACCTTACCTTTCAGAGCAGTTTTAAAATGGCTCCATCCCGGAGCCACATATCTCCAGGTATGGCCATACCTTTCACTGACACCCACTCATGCATTGTGCGACGGCCACTGGTGCACTCCTTAGTTTTCACTCTCGACCACCATCACATCTCCATTGCTTCCGGTTTCCCGCCTTAGTTACCATCCCCTACCCCGGTTCTTATGGCCCACAGACTCCCACGGCTGTCTGTATAAGAGTAGCAAGGTCCTTTTCATGTCAGTATAGTAGCCTTGAATTCTGAGATGAGTAGCAAATAATTTTTCTCAAATTTTCATTTTCTCTTCATTTTTCTCATATTTTTTGTCATCTTTTTATACTCCTCATCGCTTCTTATGCTGTAATGTAGTCACTGGAGGGCCTTCTCCGTGATTATATGTTATGTTTTGTGTATGTATTTGTGTGCTGATGAAGGCTAGTCGCCACAACGTTCCTTGTATTGTTCATAATTCTGTTCTGTAAAGCTGCATTACTTTGTGTTATTTCATATTGTTTATCGATTGCTAGCGTCAACGGTCACGTGTTGTCTGCTGTAATATGAGAGGTTGCCCAGCATTGGGACGTAGTTCTGGGCACGGGTATGAGAATGTCTCCCACTGTCATGAGAATACAGTGTTTGAACAGAAAGCGGACCTGTCACTGAATAACGGGCAGTAGAGGCTGCTACACGTTGCCAAAGATGTTGGCTTGATTCCTTTGTCTTTGTCAAAGCTGAGCGACCAGGTGTACATTACAGCGACCAGGTGTACATTACAGCGACCAGGTGTACATTACAGCGACCAGGTGTACATTACAGCGGTAAAGATAGTTCAACGTTACTTGCATGTCCTTCTCAAGACGTTCCTATCAACCCCATCATTTTTGGGAGATTGGTTGCGATTTACTAGGCGATTTTACGTTGAGTATGTTTGCCATTGCTTTCTGAACGACCAACGCTCCTACCATTAAAATCAGCGCAAGTGCTAACTCGTCTAAAATATGGAGCGAGCACTACATACCAAATACACCACAAGGCGTATACAAGGATCCCCCACCCTCCATATACCTAATACACCACAAGGCGTATACAAGGATCCCCCACCCTCCATATACCGGTACGATTCAAGCACGGAAAGGGGCTATTTATTTTGCTGATATATCTTGACAGTTTTGCACACACCATCACTCAGTATTACCGTTGTCTTATCTTGGTATTATCTGTTGAACCTGCCTGTCTGGCCTTCACTTCGTCATCGGCATATGTCCTTTCTTTCCGCGTGATATTTTATGTACGTCCGTAATTGTTAGGGAAGTACGTTGTTTGGCTAGTCTACTTACTGTGCTCCTCAAGTGACATTTGAAAAGTGGGTCAAAGGCCTTTTGAAAAGGGCCTGCGGAATTTATAAACCCGAGAAGCTTATATTGCTTTGTTGATGTTATGTATGACGTGCAGTTGCGTTCCGTGCCGCAGTTCCTGTCTGTGTGATTGCAGAACGATGCAGGCCACACATGAACAGTTTGAGTTGTGTGTTTGTTGCTAGTGTTGGCCATGTTTCTGAAGCTGGACCTGCGCTTCCAACGGAGAAGACGATCCTGGACTGTACGTGTTCTTGTGGAGGGATGTTCCAGGACTAATATCACCAGTTTTGGGTGCTTATGCGGCTGCTAACGTTGATCATGATGAGAAAGCTGTCGTTGTGGGCCAGACAAAAACGACGTTATTGGACTGTCTGTGTGTCTCGGGGACCGCACTTCCGAGCCACGGGGCACCGCAGGAGAAGACCCCCAAGGTAATTGTTCTGCTCTTTGTCTAGAGTGTGGTTTTGGTGGCTTGACAAGGGAAGAAATTGTTCCTTATGTGGATTGGAACTGTGAGTTAGTGGATAGTGGACAGATTGGAACTGTGGATTATGGAATAGTGGACAGATTGGAACTGTGTGGGTTAGTGGATATTTGACAGATTGGAGCTGTGTGGGTTAGTGGATAGTGGACAGATTGGAGCTGTGTGGGTTAGTGGATATGGGACAGATATGAATTGTGGGTAGTGGACAGATTGGAGCTGTGTGGGTTAGTGGATAGTTGGTATATTGGCGCCGTATTGGATAGTGGACAGATTGGAGCTGTGTGGGTTAGTGGATAGTTGACAGATTGGAGCTTTGTGGGTTAGTGGATCGTTGACAGATTGGAGCTGTGTGGGTTAGTGGATAGTTGACAGATTGGAGCTGTGTGGGTTAGTGGATAGTTGACAGATTGGAGCTGTGTGGGTTAGTGGATAGTTGACAGATTGGAGCTGTGTGGGTTAGTGGACATGGGACAGATTGGAACTGTGGGTTAGTGGATAGTGGACAGATTGGAGCTGTGTGGGTTAGTGGATAGTTGGTATATTGGAGCTGTATGGGTTAGTGGATAGTGGACAGATTGGAGCTGTGTGGGTTAGTGTATATGGGGCAGATTGGAACTGTGGGTTAGTAGATAGTCTGGAACTGTGGGTTAGTGGGTAGTCTGGCACTGTAGGTTAGTAGATAGTCTGGAACTGTGGGTTAGTGGATAGTCTGGAACTGTGGGTTAGTGGATAGTCTGGAACTGTGGGTTAGTGGATAGTCTGACACTGTGGGTTAGTGGATAGTCTGACACTGTGGGTTAGTGGATAGTCTGGAACTGTGGGTTAGTGGATAGTCTGGAACTGTGGGTTAGTGGATAGTCTGGAACTGTGGGTTAGTAGATAGTCTGGCACTGTGGGTTAGTGGATAGTCTGGAACTGTGGTTTTGTTGCCAATGACATTTGTATGAATTCAGGCCCATTTGTATATTTAATGCCCTTTGAGCCGTGCCGATGTTCTTTGAAGGAAATAAATGAAGAGAGCTGGTTGCAGAAGCTCACCTCCTGAAGTAGTATATGGGAGGTCACACCATTTCACTCCACCATGACCAAATGTGTTAATGATTAATGTGTGAAGAAGTTCCAGATTGTCCGTGTAGACCACGCATTACTGTGGCGTATCGTCATCATCAAGTGTCTTACTATAGTATGTTCCGATTTGAATGCCTTCATTCACGATCAATTATTTTGAAAACTGTCTGTTGCATCGTTATGAAATTTTTCCAGCCGTCTTATATTTACCCCCACCCAAGGAATATGTCTTTGATAGGTCCAAAAACAACTTAAATCATCAAAAGCGGCGACATTCCTTTGATGTTTTGCTGAACAACTAGTGATTTCTCGCTAACAAAGTTAAGTTTACAGTAATTGGAGACCTGCCAATTCAGATGACACACAAAGGCGTATCCGGATTCGTATGGGAGTGGGTGCAATGAAAGAAGTAGCTTAAATTCGACAGGGTCGGCTGCATTGCACAGGGTTTTTATCCCATATGGCTCAGTTTCTTTCCGCATCGCGGAAAGCGTCGCACAAAGCACGAACTCCGTAGCTCCAGTGACAACCCTCGGGAGTCTCCGAAAAAATGCACTCGTGAAATGGACGCGGCCCGGAATCGAACATACAACCTTCGGAGCCCGAGTCAGACGGCTTGACCATTTCACCATGGAAAATCCCGAGAGGGGTACAATGTGTAATATTAGTAAAGACAGAGAATTTACAGAGGCACGGGGTAAATAATTTGTAAATTAACAGGAAAGTAGAAGGACTATATTTCTTACCTTATTTTTCATTTCCTTCTTGTTTCTTCAGCTGATGCTGTAATGTTTAGGGCCTGCAATTCGTCTGAATAGTTGGAGCAAAATATCCCAGTAAGTGTGTACGTAGATTAAGGTCTGCGATCTGCTCAGACCTTAATCTGTGTCGGACGATTCCAGTAGGTTGATGATTGCTCTCGGTTGCATAAAATTCAATCCATCCTTTCTCCAATAGTCCTCTTCCTCTTTCAACACATGGTCCTCACATTTTTCCAGTAACTTTTATCAATGTTTAATAGCGCGGACAGACAGACAGACAGAAAGGTAGGTAGGCAGAAAGGTAAGTGGGTCGGTCGGTAGATAGATAGATAGATCGATAGATAGATAGATAGATCGATCGATCGATCGATAGATAGATAGATTAATTAGATAGATCGATCGATCGATCGATCCCCGCCAGAAGCCGGGCCTTGTCAGCTAGTTTATTTATACAATCACGTTTCATGAAAGAACCCCCATTTGGAGACACCTCTGAACAATCCCATTTAACTTCGCGCTGTTTGTTTCAAAACGAAAATCACGTGAAAATTTTAAAAAAATGCGGGGACGTGCCTTGGTGAAGCTGTAATACTGTTAAAATGATGGACGTAATCTCTAAGTCGTAATTTATATACCGCATATAAACAAACTTTGAAATCTGCTGTAAAATCTCCAGAACAAAAAATTTTTTGTTGGGTGGACATAATGATAAGGTTATATACTAAATCTCATCATTTTCCCGCAGTTGGTTACTGAGATATTGAATTTTATATTGAGGCAACAAAAAAAAAAAAACACACAATAGCTGGTGTGGGGTATCATCATCATGTGCCATCCGATAGATGTGGGCGCTCATCTCACTCGATCACCAGAGTCGTGGATCAGCTCTTGTGTTCCTGTCTCGACTATACCACGTGGCTAAGTCATCCAGGTATTTGCTTCTCTGCCTTCCCTTGTTCTCTTCCCCTCGATCTTGCTAGTGCCACCATGTTCTCCAGTTTATTTCTTCTCATAACGTGTCCAAAAACTGTGGCTGTCTACGTCTAATTTCTCTAATCAGTTTACGACTTTTCATTTGTTTCTTGTAGGACTTGGAGTAGGTGTGAAAGGGTGGTTCTGCCCGTTGGGGGGGGGGGGCAATGGGGTGTCCAGACAGCACGGGGTTCTGGACCCAGGCCAGGGGGTACCATGAACGACGCCAACATGACAGCGGTGTAGCGCAGGGTCCCCCAGTCTACGTAGTCTACATAAAGTCTGCTTAGCGGTTATTTAGTGTCTACATAGACGACTCTATGTAGACTCTACGTAGACTGGGTTACCCTGCGCTACACCGCTGTCATGTTGGTGTCGTTCATGGTACCCCCTGGCCTGGGTCCAGAACCCCATGTTTTTTTAACACCCCGTGGCCCCCAACCCCCAACGGCCAGAACCCCCCCCCCCCCTCCCTTTTCACACCTACTCTTGGCCATTGGTTTTTCTGTCTTTCCATGGTATTCTTTGTATTTTCCTCAGAAACCACATTTCCACAGCTATCAGATGTTTTTCAGCTTGTCTGCTCATTGTCCACGCTTCACATCCTTACAAAAGCACATCAACACTTCTTTTCTTGTTGCTAATGAATTCTTTTTTATTGGTATGTTTTTTCACCTTGCAAAAGGCTACCTTCGCCATGGCGATTCTTGTTCTAATATCTTCAAGGCATTTCCCAACAGATTGTTGGGAACTGTTCCGAGATAATTGTACCGATTCACTTGTTGAAGAATATTCCCATTTACTTGTATATTACATTGTGGTATTTCCTTCTTCCTGGTGACGACCATAATCTGCGTCTTTTTACAATTTAATTCTAACCCCAGTTGCTCACTGTGTACAACAACAGCATCTACTAAATGTTGCAGATCGTGCTCATTGTCTGCAGTCATTACTCTTATCATCCGCACATCTAATGTTATTTATGTTACATCCCCAGTGATGATTTCTTTCATATCTTCTACATTTCTGAAAATCTTTTCACTGTTCAGGGGAAAAGATCTGGAGACAATACACATCACTTTCGTGTATACATCTTAACAAGCTGATATTGACCTGTTTCAATAACCTTTATGGCAGCTTGTTGTTTCCATTACAACTGGGGTATAGAGATCATATTTCGGAGACGCCGGCGAGTCCTGTTTGCGAATATTGTTTAGACTTGTTTGAAGTTGTGTAGGCTTATGGCACAAAGCGTAGGCAGACAGACAGACAGATATATAGATAGATAGTTTAGATTAGATAGTTTAGAACAGTGGTTCTCAACCTTTTTTGGCCCGTGCCCCCTTCACCATATTTTCAGAACGTCACTCACCCCCCCCCCCCTTTTTTTTTTTCGTATTTCCTACCTTCAAATTTGGCCCTTGCCCCCCTTCACCATATTTTCAGAACGTCATTCCCCCCTTTCGTATTTCCTACCTAAAAATCCCGCCCCGCCCTTACACAGTATACGTAATAATGGAAGCTAAATTTAATAGCACATACTAAAACAAGTCTAGACGTCCACATAAAACATGATTTGTGGGTCTACTTCCTTTATAAATTGAATTTTAGAAAGGTGAGACGTACAGCACCGTACAGTATGAAGGGAAAAACACTATCAAGTAATCGGTTCTTGTATTAACAAAAAGTCGCTTTAAAGTCGACAGGGTCGACTTCATTGCACCGGGTTTTATCCCATATGACTCGGTCTCTTTCCGCAGCGCAGAAAGCGTCGCATAAAGCACGAACTCCGTAGCTCTAGCGACGACCCACATGAGTCTCCGAAAAATTTAATTCGTGAACCGAAGGACGCGGCCCGGAATCGAACCCACAACCTTCGGAGCCCGAATTAAACGGCTTGACCACTTCGCCACAGAGACTCCCTCTTGTATTAACGCGATCTTGAAATAATCTTAATTCCCCCCCCCCCCCCTGGAAACCCTAAAATTCCCCCCTGGGGGGGGGGGGGGAATTCCCCACCGGTTGAGAACCACTGGTTTAGATGGATAGTTTAGATAGACAGACAGACAGAGTGTGTGAGAGATAGACAAAGAGAGAGAGAAAGAGGTAGAGAGAGTGAGAGAGAGAGAGAGAGAACCCAACAGTAATATTTTACATTGTCCATACACTGATTAATGGAGCCGCGGTAACGTAGTGCCAGACGCTCACCTTCCAGCACGGTGGTCTTGGGTTGATCCACATAGAGGTCTTTGTGGAATGTGACCTTGGTCAGGTGGAGCATGCCATAAATGGGTACCAGAAAATTATTGGGAAGTCAAGGCCCCCTGTGTCATACTGACCACGTGACCCAGCGAACGGCGATGGGTCTGTTTAATTGTGGGTTTCTAATCACACGTCCGGTCATTCTGTTAAATGTGCGTCTCTCATCGCACGTCCAGCCATTCTGGAGAGATGAAGAGATGCCATGGACACACGGCTAAGGGAAGAACATGCAGGCTTCCGCCCACGCAGATCAATAATAGAGGCAAGTATTGAACGGCATATACCATTTTATGTTGGATTTGTGGATTATGAGACAACCTTTTGTGGCATTGACAGGGAATCCCTGTGGAGTCTGTTGCTGCATTATGGGATCCCAGGGAAAATCATTAACTTAATAAGGGCAACATAATAAGATATAAACTGCAGAGTTCTTCACGAGGGAAAACTGACAGATACATTTGAAATAAAATAAAAGGAGTACAACAGGGATGCCTTTTGTCACCATTATTATGTGTACTGGGTATAGACTGGGTTATGAAGACAACTACCGACAGGAATGGATTTAAGTGGACAACAAAGGAACTGGATGATTGGGACTTCGCCGACGACATTGCACTGCTGTCACACACGTCACAAACTCATCGCGTTTGAGATGTCACCACAATTAGGTCTCAGATTCATAGCGGTAAGACAGATAATGAGATTAAACTAAGCAAATAACAACCCGATCTCCCTTTGCGAAACCCCACTTCAAGGGACGCAATCATACACCATTTGGAAAGCAATATAAACAGAAGTGTGGCAACAGATATACTAAATAAGAATACACCAGGCAAGAGAGCTTTCATAGCGCTAGGAAATGTTTGGAGGTCAAAGGAAGGTAAACTAAGTACCAAACTTGGGATTTTTAACTCCAGTGTTAAATTGGTACTACGGTGGGCCAGAAACACGGAAAACTACAAACAGAATTACAAACTGCAAACATTCACTAATAGATGCCACCTGCGCAGAATAGTGGGGCTAAAATGGTATGTCAGAAACACCAATGGGGAGCTCATGGAGAGATCTAAACAATCCCAGGGGACCAGGAGGTGAAGGAAAAGATGCTGGCGATGGGTAGGACACACGCTGGGGGGAAAACTTGTCTGGAATGCACAAGGTGAATGAAATAGTGGGAAAGTTAATACACTTGGAGAAGAGAACTACTGACAGAGATGAGTAGTACTGAGAGGTCACGGAGGTGGGAGCTGCGGGAGAGAGCAAGGGCGGCTGGGCGTGGTTTGGTTGAGGGCCTGTGTCCCACTGGGGGATACACGGCAGCAGAAGACCAACATTTCAACGTGCTGTAATTCGTGTCAAAGGGGCCTCACTGTACACTGATTAGTATTGCTTAGCAGACGGGAAGTAACTCTTAGATATAAGAGGACACAGAACAATATTATAGAGCGATAGTCATGTGTGCTTTGTTATTTTATCTGTTACTATTTCCGCCTCGTGGATTTCCAGGGTCATTTCCTTCTTCCTTTTGTGTTTCAGATTGTGATGGTTTCCCCTGCATTTTCTCTTATGTTAATCACCTAGATAATCATTTGCTATCATCGTTTTGTTTGATAGTTTTACACTTCACATTTTCTGTTTCTCTCATTTCGTGACATTTCTTGTCTGGAGAATGTCCACATCCGGTCATAGCACACGTTAGTAAGTAAAGGACCCCCTTGTATACGTCCTGCGGAGTTCGGCTATATGGTGCTGCCCCAAGTTTTTTAATCGATCGGCACTGGACGGGTGATTTTAATAACGTCACGCTGGCCGGCTTGGCTTACCATCTGTCTGGGACATCAGGAGGATCTGTAGCAACCAGCTGGGAGTTACATTAACTATCAAACTATCGTCTACTGTCTATAGGACCTTGCAGTGTAGGGCGCCGGGGTGGGGGGGGGGGGGGGTTCTTGATCCTGAGAAATTAAAGCCACTTGGCTAGTGCAGTCGCCGCGAATGTGCAGGTTAGGATTTGTCTTTTTGCCCCCGACAGAAAAAAAATCCACACCTTACCGAGGATTCGACGGCTCCCTAAGGCAACTGGTCTAGATCGAAGCTCCGACAAGCGGGCAGTTAGAGCATTGCTTTGCTGAACCGACAGCTTCTGCAGCTTGTCTTGTTCCAGATGTTTCGGTGTTACCTTTCCTCTGAAGTAAACTAGGCAGGCCGAGAGAGGGATCATGCTGCATGGGCAACACATTGTCTCTAAATTCAGCCCAGGCTTTGTGTTATGGAGAGGTATAACTCCATTGTACAAACTATCGCCTGTCAAGACGGCCAGACGCCAGCCAGCAACACTGAGAATATACTCACCAGTTGTAAGGAAGACAAGGGGGGGGGGGAGGGGTCGGGACAAGAACTGGCTACCTCAACAAATTATGCCATGGAGTGGTTTATCTGAAAGTTTGATCGTTCACATCCTTACAGCAATATCTGCTTGTACAAGTAAATAAGTGAAGATCCTTTTTGTGCGCTTTTGAGGATATACAGTGCCAGTCCCATAGTTTTTAACGGCATTCGCTGATCGCCTTTACTGCCCACAACGTTTTCTGGTACCCATGTAAGGGTTAGTGGGTCTGTAAGTGCAGGTCAGTGGAAACAAAACCCACCAGGGTACAGATTGGAAGACATGCCCACACGGCCTGTAGGCAAGCCTTCTAACCCCTGCGCTAACGCGGCTTCCTGTATCTACTTTAGGGCGCCCTTACCTGTCATCTGATGCCAGGAGTGATCAGTCAATAAATGATGAGTGGACATTTCTGGAATGTGGGACGGAACATGCGACAAACGCTTAGTCATGGTTGTTCAGCGTATGACGCGTTGTTTGGTACAGCAGATGTTTACCTACACCGCATCCCCGGGCCACTGACAGACTAATGCAATTGCTTACAGTTAAGTAATTATCCTGGCCTCGCGGAGACAAACACAGAACCCTCCCATCGCCCTGCCAGAAAGCAATTTGTGGCCGCCAAACTGAGTGATAGCGTATCGGGCTAAACGATGAGAATTGATCCGTCCGATTTTGCCAACGTGATCGATACACCAGCCCGTTGGTTAGTCTGCTTCTACAGACTCCAGATTCCGTCTTAGTCTGCAGGCTTGGATAGATTGTTTCTGCCTTGTTTGCCCACGCATTGTTTGTCATCTGTGTGGGGACTTCTTTATTAGATGTCAGCGACGCGGCATTGAGTGCCTCAGACAGCTATTGGATCGGAGTGCTGAGCTGTCTGATGTCTCAGTGGCGGGGGAATGGAGAAAAATTGGCTTCGTTACTTGTTTAGTGAGACGACGCGATAGTTCTTATTCTGAGGGTGGAGATACATTTCACACACTGATCTTCTTCCACACTATCATCATGTAGTTCTGGGGAGTGTCCGTGGCTAAGAGGTCACGGTATCCGACAAGCTTAGAAAATAACAGGTTCACTACGTGCTTAGGGCTGGGAATATTTCCAAGAGCAATTGGTATCTAATGATAACGCCTCCTCACCCCCGATCTCTTGGGTAGTGAGATCGGATTCCCAGCCTTCTTGGACAATGGAGAAAAACTAGAAGTCTGTGTGCTGGTTGTGCACGTTCATCATCCCACGGCAGTTTGATGTCGCAGAGGGTTGATTTTAATGGTCATGTGCACAGGAATAACGGATCATTATCCACTGTCTTGATGGTATAGGGGATAACAGATATGATTTGATCATGTGGGGAATAACAGATATGTTTTGGTCATGTAGGGAATAACAGATATGTTTTGGTCATGCAGGGAATAACAGATATGTTTTGATCATGTAGGGAATAATATATATGTTGTGGTCATATAGGGAACAGATATGATTTAGGTCATGTAGGGAATAACAGGTATGTTTTGGTCGTGTAGGGAATAACATATGGTTTGGTAATATAGTGAATAACATATATTGTCGTCATGTATCAAATATCTAATCTATTTTGATCATGTAGGATTTTGTTTTTGTGTAAGAAATAGCCAATTTTGGTCATGTAGGAAATAGCCAATTTTGGTCATGTAGGAAATAGCCGATCTAATTTGGTCATGTAGGAAATTTAACGTTAGAGTTAAATATTCTTGTTTTGGGCTTCATTTAGCTTCTGTTGCCTTACACCATTTCCCAAGCTCCAATTGCCTCGTGTATTCTTATTGTAATACTTCTATCGGTTCCCACATTGCTACCTAAATATATATGATTCTCATTAGATGAAGTGATGGTTCACCAAGGCATGTCAGAGCTAGGCTGACATGACAGAATCACCAGTGTGGGGACCTCTGGACAAGTTCCCGCCAGACACGATACTGGCGCTGGATGGGACAGATGTTGAGAAAGACCGATAATAGCGTAACTAGAAAGTTCTTTCTTGGAATCCACAATGTCAGCGAGATGTAATGAGACCTAAATCACACAGAGAGGAGTGTTGGAGGCACATAAATAATATGGGAAAGTCATGACAGGAGCTACAAGAGATGGCCAAGAATAGATCCCCAGCGTGAGATGATCTACTAGGGATACAAATATAGAAGAAGGGATCAGCGTGGCCGCATGGATAAGAGCGCCAGTTCCGGTGTGCTGATGCTGAGGTAGCGGGTTCAACTCCAACACGGGTCAGTTGGACTAAAATGTTGACTTCTCGTCCTAGACTTGGGGACGTAAATTACAAGTACCTCTGAAGTCGGTGTGGGTTCGCCAGATGGCGAGGGACACTGTTAATAGAGAAAGCTAATCCACACCCAAAAATTCAGTGCAGTGCTACCAGAAGTTTATGGACTACGATTGAGTTCAAAGCCAGCCAGCGCAAAAAAAAAACAAAAACAGAAGAAAAGGCAGTAGTGGATGAGTCTTTGCTGCTATAGTATTACTATAGTCATGTCTCATGCTAACGATATGTGTGGGGTTCTGTATTAGACGTCAGTGGCGCGGTGTTGAGTGCCTCAGTAGTGGATGAGTCTTTGCTGCTATAGTATTACTATAGTCATGTCTCATGCTAACCATATGTGTGGAGTTCTGTATTAGACGTCAGTGGCGCGGCGTTGAGTGCCTCATACACTCCAGAGGGTGAATATGTGTGTGTGTGTGTCTGTGAGAGAGAGAGAGAGAGAGAGAGAGAGAGAGAGAGAGAGAGAGAGAGAGAGAGAGAGAGAGAGAGAGAGAGAGAGCTGTTTTGAGACAACAGAGAACCATTAGCAAAATCAACATGCGGTGGAGATAACTGAAGTTCAATTGACGAGATTTTCTTCTGCTGGTTTCTTTTTCTTCCTCCCCTTCTTCTTCTTCTTCTTCTTCTTCTTCTTCTTCTTCTTCTTCTTCTTCTTCTTCTTCTTCTTCTTCTTCTTCTTCTTCTTCTTCTTCTTCTTCTTCTTCTTCTT
This sequence comes from Cepaea hortensis, assembly GCA_963921405.1. Lineage (NCBI taxonomy): Eukaryota > Metazoa > Mollusca > Gastropoda > Stylommatophora > Helicidae > Cepaea > Cepaea hortensis. The sequence goes on along the minus strand of CAWUFQ010000693.1, from coordinate 36,711 downwards.
CTTTTTCTTCTTCTCATCCTCCTCCTCCTCTTCCTAGTCCTCCTCCTCCACCTTCTCTCTCTCTCTCTCTCTCTCTCTCTCTCTCTCTCTCTCTCTCTCTCTCTCTCTCTCACTCTCTCTCTCTCAGCGTACTCCGCAGCTCAGCTGTGAACAATCTTCCACAAGAAATCAAAGACACCACCAATCCCTATACACTCCGTCGCAATCTATTTGAACACTAATCTCAACACAGACTACACGCTCCCATAAAAAGAACACTTATCTCAGTACAGACTACATGCTCCCATAAAAAAACAACATAAAATTATAATAATTATCTCAAATGTCAACTAGTATAATAAGCATTCCCCTAACTGTGGTACGTTTCACCTACCTTAGATAATTATGATTGCCATATCAAAAATGTTTTAGTGAGTTATGTATTATTGATTATTGCACATTTGCCATGCGCTTTAACCCATATCATTCTGCTTTTGTCGTTGTTGTCCAAGATTAGCTTCATAAGTGATGTATGAATGAAATAATGTATGAGAGTAGAGAGATACGAAGGGCAGAATGTCAGAAAGGCCTGCGTGCCCAGTTCTTAAGCCTTTTAAAATAGTTTTTTGGCTCTCTCTCTATCTCTCTCTCTCTCCCTCTCTCTCTCTCTCTCTCTCCCTCTCTCTCTCTCTCTCTCTCTCTCTCTCTCTCTGTCTCTGTCTCTCTCACACATTCTCTCTCTCTCTTCCTCGCCCTCGCCCTCCCCCCTCTCTCTCTCTCTCTTCTCTCTCTCTCTCTCTCTCTCTCTCTCTCTCTCTCTCTCTCGTGTGTGTGTGGGTGGAGGAATCTTCGTGTCGAAGATGTCAAGTCGTGTACCTCGCGCTCTGAAGGCCGTGGTTCGGACTACGCTGTTTAGACTGCGAGTGCAAGTTTTTCCCGAGTTCCCGGCGTTCATTGCTGGAGCTACGGAGTTCGTTGCTTTGTGCGAAGCTATCGGCAGACGGGTTGTCATTCTATGGAGAGAGAGCCAGAGCATGATGGAGGAAACCCGGGGCAGTGAAGTCCATCCTCTTGTCTTTATCCTTCATCTCTGCGCTTTCGCCTGTTTATTTCTTACCTTCTCTCACTCTGCTACTTCGTCTGTTGATTTCGTATCTTCTCTTACTGTGATACTCCGTCTGTTAATTTCTTACTTTCTCTCACTCTGTTACTCCGTCTGTTTATTTCTTACCCTTTCTCTGTTACTCCGTCTGTTTATTTCTTACATTCTCTCACTCTGCTACTTCGTCTGTTTATTTCTGAAACCTCCCTCCCCCTCCCCGTATTTTATAAAACCCTGTTATTTTGTCTATTTCTACCCCCCCCCCCCCCCCTCTCCGTGTTCTTTCGCCGAATTTTTGTTTTACTCATTGACTTCCTCAGCTCTTTCGTCTGTTCATGGCATGTCCCCACCGTCTTCCCTCTGTTACTTCCTGGCCCTTGGACCCCATAACCGCCGTGTGAGGCCATACTGGTGTCATGGCAACCGTGTCAGCCTGGTACTGTGTCTTGGCTTATCGCGACAGTTCCGCCTGGTCTATCTACTCTTGCAGGTAACCAGTCCAGGATTCCTGGCCCGCCCCAGTCACGGCCTTTATCTCGGGGATCATGTTCAACTAAGCCGTCGCTGCAAGTGACATGTACGACCTGCCTGTCTGGTATAACTGCAGACAGGGACTGCTCTTGGTAGCCGTCCTCTGTCGGTTGCTTGACTGTCGATCAATACCCGCCCCTCCAGCAAGCAGTACTCGACATCTGGAGTTGACGGGTTCCAGTCCCGCTTTGCTCTCCTTGTCTGTGCCCTAGGAGTAGTGAACGCAGTTGGACACATTCGACTTACCCAGCGTCTAGCCCCTGCCGCAGCTCTTTGCCAAGGACACCCGGTGTGCAGCACGCATGCGCAGATCTATCAGTATAGACACATGCGATTACAGAGAACAGAACGAGGGCAAAGTATAGAATGGAATGATCGGGAAGCTTCACGACCAGTCCTAGGTCTGGAACACTTGATGATGATGGTGCGTACCTCTACAGTGCTACACCCTGGGGTAGAGGAGGAACGACTAACAGGGACAGGTACTTTGACACTTCAGATTAGGGGAGAGTAAATCACTGTCGTAGGGATTCTCCAGACTCAGAGGTAGAAGGGGAAAGACTGACTATATGGGACACTTCAGATTAGAGGACAGTAAGTCACTGTTGTAAGGTGTCTCCACGCTCAGTGGTAGAAGAGAAAGAGTAGTCAAACTCACTCAAACACCAGGGGTGGGGAACCTTTTTTTCTGCCCATGACCATTTGGATACTTATAACATTCGTGGACCATACAAAATTATCGACTAAACAATTAGCCTGCTGTTTACATTGGATCACCTCACCCTTAATGTGATGGCTAGAACTGCTTTACTTTGGTGAGGCGTGTGATGTTTTCTGCTGTTGGTGATGTTGCTCCTAGATATATTGAATTTCGAGATTCGCCTGCGGCTGCCTTGGCAGGGTCGGACCAGGTGAGTTCATGGGCTATTTACGGGCCGCGAACCGGACGTACCCGCACACCTGTTTTACATTCTAATCTAAAAGAGATTGAATATGTGAAGTGCACGGTCTGAGAACCGTTGATGCAGCTGTCTAGAACACCGTTTGGCCTTTTCTATTCTATAGAAGCCATAGCTCCGATAAGTGTTGTGCATACAGCTGACCTTTTATATAACTACCATGAACTAAGGCATGCTGATCTCAACAACGCTTCGCAGCTTGGTACAGACCACATCAGCTTACTTGTACAAGTGCAAAGTAGAAATTAACATCCCAGTGCCGCATCGCACTCATAGACAGCGAGCACTTATACAACGAGCAAAGTGGATGCCCGTGGGGCGGTCAGAGTGGAGGACAAGAGGGGTCAGACGTGTACGTGGAGCAAATGAGCTCGTGTCCGTGTCTGGCATACATGTTTGACGAAGTGCTGCACACTCCCCTGCATATCGTGTCCCTGCTTAATCGTGGACACTTCGGTTATCTTGTTTGTTCCACGTTTGCATTTTTTGGCGCAGATGATGATGGAAAGAACTCCCCCCCTCTCTCTCTCTCTCTCTCTCTCTCTCTCTCTCTCTCTCTCTCTCTCTCTCACTCCTCCCCCCTCCATCTCTCTCTCCTTCAGTGTGGTTGTCAAAATCTGTTCCTCGCTCATTAAACTGCCTCTTGGGTGGGCATTTTGTTTCTCCTTCGAGAACACCGCTGACTAGACCCGTCCAGAATCCAGACCAGTTCCCCCGTTCTGAAGTAAATACACGGAGGATGGGGAAGGGGGGAGAACCGTTCACTGGTTGCTATTGTTACGTCTGCCTGGCTGTTGTGTCGGGCTTATTTTGTCGGAGTTATGGCCGTGCTAGATTCTTGTCAGCCAAGTTTGTCGGTGGACAGTGGTCCATGGTTAGGGTTGCCAGACGTCCGGCAAAGAGAGGACATGTCCTCTTTGTTAGCCTAATGTCCTCCGTCCGGCAGGCAAAGCTAAAAACCTTTAAAATATCCGGCTTTTTAAATTTTATGTTATAATTTTTTTTATGTATTGTTGTTACAACTTACAATGTTTCTACACTGTACCGTGTGTTTACATTCTTTATTGAAACCCATTGCTCAATAATATTTATTTAATTTTCCTATTTATATACCAAATGCCGTCTCTCTGGTCGAGGCGTTAGCAGCTTTCTCTGTAATCCCGAATACTCTCGTGGTTGACGTGAGCGCACGAGAATTGGAAGCGGTTCGAGTCGCGCCAGTGACTTATGAGAGTATGGAGCCGGTCGCTCAGAAAGTCGTGGCGTGCTGATGAGCGTAATCTAGCCTAGGAATCAACATACAGCTGAAAGATGCTGGTGTTGACCGCAATATCCTGAAACAGGATGGAAACGCGGAGGAAAAAAAAAACATTATACCAAATGTGAAACACCAATTATTTGTATAATTTAAATCTAACTGTTGCTCTATTCGGCAACACTAACAATGCTGTAGTCTCTATGGTCAAAATTTTAATGTTATTTCCGGTTCCGGTAGCAGAGATGCCACTTAAACTTGCAAAAGAAAGATTGAAACAATAATAAACCAGGTGATTGTGATTGTCCCCCACACTCTTGATGAATTGGATACATCTTTAAGGGGTATTTCATGGTTCGGTCTTTCGACAGATGCTAGCAATCACGGTTCGCAGAAAATATTTCCGATCTTTGTTCGGTACTTTGACTGGAAAGCAGGTGGAATCCAAACTAAGATTCTCGAGTTAGACAACACACCAAATGAAACCTTAGAAAATTTATTCCCAGTATAGGAGGATAGTCGGTCTCCCTGGCCTAGGAGTTAAAGTCTTTCTCCGTATATTCTCGTGAGTAATGTAACCTGCGCGAGAATCGGCAGCGGTTCTTGCCGCGTTGGTTACTTACGGGGTATGTGAGCCGGTCGCTCAGAAAGCATTGGCAGACTACAGAGCGTAATCTTGTCTAGTACATCAACAGCAGCTGAAAAATGCTGATGTTGACTGCAGCGTCCTGTAAGGGATATGTAAAAAAAAAAAAAAAAAAGGATAAATACACACATCCCCCTGATAAATGTGACAAAAAAGGTATAGATATATTTCAAATGTTGTGTTATCTAAATATTGCAAGGACCTGTTGGGTAGAACAATTTATAAATGAATAGAACAAGAGGGCCCGTGTACACATTGCGAACGCCGGCGATTCCTTATCGATGGGAAATAGTCAAACGTAGGCCTTTCCGCGACCCTAGCAAAACTGCACACATTACGATTACATCTCTTGTACAGGCGTGGGAGTCCAGGGGAAACCAGCTGAATTATCAAGAGCATGTTTATGGGCTGTCACAAAACTGGATCTCTCTCTCTCTCTCTCACTCTCTCTCTCTCTCTCTCTCTCTCTCTCTATATATATATATATATATATATATATATATATATATATATATATATATATATATATATATATATATATATATATATATTTACAGGGCATCGCTGTCAACACCAGCATTTTACTGCTGTTGATGTCTTGACAAGTTACGTTCAGTAGTTTGCCATTGCTTTCTGAACGAACGGCTCCCATACTAACACATTAAGACCCAGCGTGGCGCCGTCTGCTGTCAAATCGGTCGCAGGTGTGTTTCCAACGCAGACAAACGGGTTCACAAATCGCGTTCGCAAGCCCTTAGCCACCTAGACCGGCCATGTTCAAATATCACACTAGTCTTCGGACTGCATCATCTGACACAGGACTCTCAGAAACATTGCTTATAGTGGTCGTGGAAACTTTCCGTGGAGTCAGCCAAAGCTTGAGAGCAACACCATATACCACCGCTGGACATGTGGAGATCCCCACAGAACAACTAAGTCCAGCCGGGTCCACGATTCTCTAGAACAGTGGTTATTAACCTTTTTTGTTCCATGCACCCCTTCACCATATGTTCAGAATGGCCCCCACCCCCCTTTTCGTATTTCCTCCCTATACACCACCCCTCCCCCTTTTTACACAGTATACGTAAAAATGGAAGGTAAATTTAATAAAACATACATATTGAACAAATCTAAACGTCTACTTATAACGTGATTTGCGGGTCTACTTACGTTATAAAACGAATTTCAGAAAGGCGAGAAGTACAGAACCGTAAAGTATGGGGGGGGGGGGGGGAAAGAACAATATCAAGTAATCGGCTCTTGTATTAACGCGATCTTGAAATAATCTTAACCCCCCCCCCCCCCCCCCCCTCCCCCACCGGCTGAAAACCACTGCTCTAGAAGATAGTGTGCACTGACAGGTTACCACGATTTAAAGGCAGAGGCTCGACTTCATGGCACCGGGTTGTATCCCATATTGCTCGGTCTCTTTCCGCAGGTCGGCCTGCCGGACAAAGCACGAACTTGGCAGCTGCATCGACGACACCAGGAGTCTGCGAGAATACTGCACTCGTGAACCGAATGACTGGACCGGAATCAAACCCACGGCCTTCGCGGTGACAACCACTTCGCCACGGTGCGCCCCCCCCCCCAACTTACCCACATACTTATGGAGCAGCAATGGCAACTGTCAGGATGTGTTCATCAGGGACACAAACAGGTATCAGCGTGTGAAATCCCGCAGATCACGACATTTTGAGTTGAGGAGACATTTTCTTTCCTCGCTCCTTGTTATCGTTCACGACTCCAAATGAAGTCAGATACCGACAGCTATGTGGCAACTGGGTCTGTCGAAGCAGTGCCGCGACCTCTGGCTGGGGCAACCCCCAACTGCCTGGGCAGTCAGGAGGCGGATACACGGGCGAGTCCAGCTTTGGCCTGGTCTCGACTCTGGACACAGTAGGCAGACATTCAACAAGCCGAAGCCCCGCTTCTGGATGGGCTGATTCAGCGGGTTCAGTGGAGGGTGTGCAGGGGTTCAGTAGAGGATCTGCAGGACACTTAGCGCGTAGTTCATCGCAGGTAGGCGTTCTACCAGGCTGCCATAGGTACCGGCCGGCAACATGAGCACTCTTGTTTGTTTTTTCTTATTTCAGGAGGAGACGGAGCACGTGTGAGATGTCGCGAGGGCAATCATATTGATTCCTGATTTCCTATTCACATTGGTTTTCAGTCTGCTTAAAGTCCCATCTAGACAGGTTTGAGCTGTCAAGTCTCTTCCACACCCTCGCTCGGTAGAGCTGTTTCAATGCATATACTGATTTGTCTTCATTGCAAGAAGCGAATCAGTTATTTCTCTGGTTAGCTTCGGTCGGCTTATGAATTCTGTTACCGGTTGCTACTGTTTGTGGTAGGGGCTTCGTCATTGGGGCTTGCCACTCTTATACCGCTACGAGAAGGAAGGGCGTTATTGGGGCTGGCCACTCTTATACGGCATGGAGAAGGTGGGGCGTTTAGTTCAATAGCCAGCCGGCACTGACCAGTGGAGGCCGACGTGGCTGAAGGGTTTACATATTCTCTGGCTACCGCGGTAGGTTGTTTATTCCGCACGCCGGTCACTAGGACGTAATGTTGACTTCTTCTTGACTTGGGAATGTTAATTACGAGTACCACAGAAGTCAGTATGGGTTCACCCGATGGTGTAGTAATAGTCGTTGTCGTCGTGTCGTTGACGACGACGACTATCCTGGAGTTGAAAGTCATTGAACCCTACATTGGCCAGCAATGACACACAAGTAGCCTACTTGTCACGTGTCAGCCATTGACCGTGTAGTGAGGGCGGATAGAGGCGGTCCGGGGCTTGACGATCTCTCTGTGATAGTAGTGGTTGTGGCGACCAGTGCTGGTTGTTCTCCTTCGATTTGTGTCAGTGCCATTGTTTTTAATACTGTCATTACACACACAGACGACCCTTTTAACAACCTGCCTGCTTCTTTGACGTCACAGTGTAAACATTGCTTCATAAGTGTCGATAAATAGCAGATTACCCCTCCCCTTTTTGTTGAATCGCGATGCGTCTAAAACGGCATTTACGTCAGAGATGGGGACCTGTCTTCTTGTGATATTATTAGAGAGAGAGAGAGAGAGAGAGAGAGAGAGAGAGAGAGAGAGAGAGAGAGAGAGAGAGAGAGAGAGAGAGAGAGACTTAATAAGTGAGTGAGTGAAATTGGGATCCGTCTGGCTTTCGCCTCTCGGAACATTGATTTTTCGTGTCGCTGGCAAAGTTTGAGCTGGCCGGAATATAAGGAGAAAACTGCAAGATTTAGGGGTGGTGGTTGTCGCCAGCCAATGGGAACTCTGTCTTAGCGGGCCCCATTCGTTCCTGGCTCTTCACTTCTTTCGGTTCCAGATCTTGTCTGTTTCATTCATTGCCAGTGCTGAAGATTCAGTGATGGCATTCCACGGCTTCAGCTTGACGAATTCTTGCTGCGTTTCCTCTGTCAACGCGGCTGTTGGGATCTGGCCGTAGGAACGGAACGGAATTATCATTAGAAAAGTGTGGTATTTGAGTTTCTGATGGAAGATGCCTTGCATCTGGTCTCCGCCACATAATGTCAGAGCTAGGTTTGTTGTTTACATCAAGGAAATCGTCGCGCCCACTTGAGATCCAAAGAGGACTATCGTAGCAACTCATTGATAGATGCAGGATGGGCAACACTGAAAATGTGAGGCTTTGTTTAAGTTCATGTGAACTCAGAACACGACCACACATCGGAAACTGCTGCTTAGTGTTCGAAATGTCGTGTTAAATATAGACTTGGAGAAATATTGGCCGTCTGCAAGCAACATTGGGACCAGAAGTCGGTGTTATTGATGATTTGATGTGACATTTACAAACACGTGTGATTTGATATTTTGGCGCCAGTTGTGGGCGTCGCTGATCCGACAGGCATATTGCGCAATTCTGACATAAGCCTGTAGATAATGCACTGTGTTGTATCGGGAAAATGTACTTTGTGGTGCGCATCCTGGCGCCTGTGCTCCTGTAGTGGCATGTGGTATATCCACGGTTGTTTCCTGTAGTGGAGTGTTTTATATCTATCGTTGTTTCCTATAGGGGAATGTGTTATATCCAAATAAGTTGTTTCCTTTAGTGGCATATGTTATATCCATCGTTAATTCCTGTAGTGGAATGTGTTATATCGTGTTATTTCGTGTAGTGGACTCTGTTATCATACATCGTTATTTCCAGTAGTGGACTTTGGAGTTGTGGACTATATTTCCACCGTTACCTTCAGTAGTGAGGGGCTTTGTTATATTCACCATTGTTTCCTTTGAATGGACTGTTATTTCCATCGCGTTTCCCTGTAGTGGACCTTGTTATAACATTTGTTATATCCACCGCTGTTTCCCTGTAGTGGACCTTGTTATAACATTTGTTATATCCACCGCTGTTTCCCTGTAGTGGAACAAAAGACCCCTCGTGTGTCTAGATGCCAGTTAGTGATAACGTGGTCACACCAACTGGAAATGCCTGCACGTGCTTGTGTATAAGTTTGTTTCGCGACACCGAGGGAAGGCACAAGAGGACAATGGTATCCACATCGACTGCCCGCACTGAGCTGGAACCTACTCCTACCGTAGACTCTTCCTTAGAGCTGCCAATCATTAAAGATAGCAATGCCAACGCCGAGACTTTGCCGCGTACGGACCTGGGTCTGTTGCCGCAGATTGCCTTGGTGGATGTGAATTCGAACACCAACAGTGAACTAGCGGAGGAACAATCTCTGTGCATTCAGGAACAGGTGGGGACGGTATGCAAGGACGCCAACACCAACCCTACCTTAGATACGGGACACATTCAGCCGGAGGAGTCTGGCTGTTCCAGGTAGGAAGTCGTGCCTCCCACTGTGTGCACTTCAGGGCTGGGCCAGGGGAGGCTGGCCAGTAATTTGTTAGTTTTCCCGGGGTTCACAACTGGGCTGTGGTCAGTGATAACTGGTGTGTTACATTGAGATCATAACTGGGCCGTAGTCAGTGATAACGGGTGTGTTATATTGGGCTGATAACTGGGCCAAGTTAAGTGATAACTGGTATATACATCTTGAGCTGATAACATTGCTCATTGATAAGGGGCGTGTCATATTGAGTTGATAATATTGCTCAGTGATAACAGGTGTGTTATACTGAGCTGATAACTGGTGTGTTATACTGAGCTGATAACTGGTGTATCATATTGAGCAACTAAATCACTTAATGGTTATTGTAGTATATCAGATAGAGAGTTATTATTAGAATCAAGGGTAAACCAATATATATAAATATTATACAAGTACATGCACCAGCTTCAAGCAGTAGTGATGAAGAAATACAAACAATTGTTGATGAAATAGAAGTAGCTATATCTCAAACCAGATCACAGGAAATAAAGATTTCAATACAAAAATAGGAAAGGAAAGGTGCTCAAGATGGCATATGAGTTGTGCTGTGACTGCCTCAATCTCCATTCCGATTTCACTGACTGTTATGTCAGGGATCCCTTTGTCTTGTGGCCTCTTTGGGAAGCTCCAGTCAGCTTGTCACTGTCTACAAATCCACCATTGTGCATTAAATCATCCTGGAGCACTATAATATTGTACCGCCTCCATTCATCCTGGCAGGCACACACCCTTCTCTCCTCTCTAACAGTGCCCCTTCAGAGGTACTTGTAATTAACATCCCCAAGTCATGAACGACAGGTCAACATTTTAGTCCAGCTGTCTGGTGTAGGGGTTGAACAGCTTACCTCGGCATCAGCACAGCGGATGTTTAAGAACAGACATTCTTATTGATTCGTCCAAGTGGACCTGCACTCAACTCAAGTATTTTATGACTACTTGTGATTTCTTCGCAAGTTTACTTTTAGTAGTTTGCCATTGCTTTCAGAATGACTGTTGTATGAAAACCAGCGCAATGAGGTCTGTTTCCAAATCAACCGCAGCTGTATTGTTAGCTCGCACATTGCATGCCTATCTGTGTCCCTGTCTATCTGTGTCCCTGTCTGTCGTGTGTCCCTGTCTGTCTGTGTCCCTGTCTATCTGTGTCCCTGTCTGTCTGTGTCCCTGTCTATCTGTGTCCCTATCTGTCTGTGTCCCTATCTGTCTGTGTCCCTGTCTATATGTGTCCCTGTCTGTCTGTGTCCCTGTCTGTCTGTGTCCCTGTCTGTCTGTGTCCCTCTCTGTCTGTGTCCCTGTCTATCTGTGTCCCTGCCTATCGGTGTCCCTGCCTATCGGTGTCCCTGTCTATCGGTGTCCCTGTCTGTCTGTCCCTGTCTGTCTGTGTCCCTGTCTGTCTGTGTCCCTGTCTGTCTGTGTCTCTGCTGTCTGTCTGTGTCCCTGTCTGTCTGTGTCTCTGTCTCTCTGTGTCCCTGTCTCTCTGTGTCCCTGTCTATCTGTGACCCTTGTCTATCTGTGACCCTTGCCTATCTGTGTCCCTGCCTGTCTGTGTCCCATTATTTCTGTCTGTCTGCCTGCCTGCCTGTCTGTCTGTGTCACAGAATTCTCTTTCTGTCTCTCTCTCTCTCTCTCTCCACCCCCTCTCTCTGTCCATGAATTTGTCTGTTTCTCTCTCTCTCTCCCTCCCTCTCCCCCTCTAAGTGTGTCAATTAATGTTTCTCCCTCTCTCCCTCTGTCTTTTGCGTGTATGTGTGTGTGTGTGTATTTGTCCCCCCTCTCCTGCTCTCTCTCTCCTCTGTGTGTGTGTGTGTATGTGTGTGTGTGAATGAATATGTCCATCTGTCAGTTTGTTTCTTTCTCCTCCCTCCCCCACCCCTCTTTATCTCCTTTCTTTCCTCCCTGTACATGAATTTCTGTCACTATGTTTCTCTTCCCCTCTCTCCCCACTCTGCTCTCTGTGTGTGGGTGGGTGGGTGGATGAATTGAGTAGATGTCAATTGGGGGTTTGGGGCCAAAAAGGTCGGGGCACTACAGGAGCGCCAAAAGAAAGCCCCCGGGGACCAAAAGGGTCGGGGCACTACAGGAGCGCCAAAAGAAAGCCCCCTAGGGACCCAACCCCCGGGGGCCCCACCCCCCAGGGCCCCGGGGCGCGACCGCCCGACCGGGCCGTCCTCTGTATCCCGGAGCGCACGCATGGCGACCGAGCCATCGATTTAGAGTGTATCATCTACAGACATACCAAGATGCGCACCGCGAAGAACAGTTGTAAGTGGCTACGGCTACGTTCCACAGAGCCCTGCAATCGGAGTTGTATGAGGGACTACTGCAAAGTCCATGCAGTGCTAATACGGAAGGGTTCATGTACCAAACCGTGCAGAAGCTGTGGGAGGGGGGTCACAAACTATCTATCAATTTGTAAGGAGTGTGGTTATAACGCAGCCAATCGCCGAACATGGTACCATGAAAAGGTAAAGCCTTTTAACGCCGAGTTTAAGCGATTGGCTATGATCACAGAAATATAAAAGTCAATTAGAGACATGGAACTATCCACTGTACGTACACACTCACCTGTTAGAGACTGACAGATCTGTGTATTTAGCCATGCCTACGCTGATTCAGTTGAAACAGCAAGCCCGCGAGTATGGCATGCCATACAGTGGGAGGAGGAAGGCCGTTCTTGAGGGGGAAATATCCAGAGCGCGTGAGATGGCTCGGGCCACCCTGCTCGAGAAGAACCCCAACCTACAAGGGGCACGACTTGAAGCAGGGATTACCACCGCCCTGAGATTTGTATATGGTACCGCCGCGGACCGAGCCGCGATCGTCGCCGAGCGACGACACCGCGCCCGGCAGCGTGCTCAACGCCACGCCGACCTCGAAGCAGAGTTCCTTGCCCGAGCTGATAGTGTGCGAGAGGAAACGGATGAGGAGTTGGCTGAGCTAATTCGCAATGCACCCGAATTGAAACTCACCCGGGAGATTGAGGGGAGCCTGAGAAAATATGAAGCAAGCGTCCCAGAAGGTAGCGTCGACTATGATGAGCCTGGACTATTTATGTTTTCGATGGAGCCCGCCATCAAAGCCCTGGTGGTAAAAGGGTTGGGGGATTATGGCAGTGTTAAAATGCAGCTGTATCTCCATCTAAAATACTATCGCACCACCCCAGAAGGCGAACAGATTACGGCAATCGCCACCCATGGAAGCAGGAACTATGAAGTACTGCACGAGGGGGAAATTGATGAGGGGCTGAAGCTCGCCAGAGCCAAGATATTCGCTGACAGTGAATGCTTCACCGAACAGGGCTCGGATTGGCACTATGATGAGTGTGTGCAGCTCGACCTCTACATAGTAAAATACCAACCATTCCGAGGCTCTAGCTACTTCGCGACTCCCAGCTTCATTCCACCACGTAGTGTTGTGAATGTAAAGAATGAGGACAACCGCTGCTTTGAATGGGCCATACTCTCAGCGCTCTACCCAGTAGCGCATGGAGAGCATCCTGATAGGCTCAACAATTATAGCGCCCACCTGGGAGAGCTAAACTTTGAAGGAATCGAGTTCCCAGTGCAGCTGACCAGCATTGCGAAGTTTGAAAACCAGAATCCTACCATAGCCATCAGAGTCTTTGGGTGGAACAAAGGACCAACCATACTCCGGACCAACACACTCCAGCGCAACCAAATCAACCTCTTGCTCCTATGTAAGGATGAGAATAGGCACTATGTCTGGGTCAAGGATGTGGGGCGGCTTCTATATGGAAACAGCAAACATAGGGGTAAGAAGTATCCATGTCTCAACTGTCTCCATGTACACTCCTCTCAGGAAACCTTGGACCAACATGTGCCACTCTGCCAAGGCATCAACACATCCTGCCAGGTGAATGTCATGCCTAAAGAGGGAAAGATGAATTTCAAGTCCCTCCAGAAACAGATGAGGGCGCCATACATCATATACTCAGACTTTGAGACCTTGAACGTTCCAGTACATGGTGCGGCAATGGATCCAAGCCAGAGCAACACGCGCCAACTTGCTGAGCAGCCCCCCTGCGGCTTCGGCTACACCATTGTACGCTGCGACGGGCTCACCACAAACCCTGTCGTATATCGGGGGGAGGATGCTGCCGACGAATTCCTCAAACGCTTGGGACAAGAGCAGGCCACCATCCACCACAAGTTACAGCGGCCGGCTCTCATGGTGCTGGGGCAAAAAGACCGTGAAGACTTTGCCTCCGCCACCACCTGCCACATCTGTAAAGAGCCGCTGGAGGAGGACAAGGTGAGAGACCACTGCCATATTACAGGCAAATACCGGGGCGCTGCCCACAATGTCTGTAATCTAGCATGGCGCATCAATAGAGACAAGCTGAGGATACCTGTAGTCTTTCACAACCTCAGAGGATACGACTCCCACATCATCATGCAAGCGGCCGGCCGTCTGGACTGGGGAAAAAGAACGGTCTACAAGAAGAAGAAAAACGGCCAATGGCAAACCAAACAAGTAGACAACACAACAATCACCTGCATACCAAACACCATAGAGAAGTACGCCTCCTTCACCATCGGTCAGCTGCAATTCATTGACAGTCTACAGTTCATGAATAGCTCTCTAGACACCCTGGTAGGGAACCTCAGCGAGCTGACACACTGCGGTAAATCAATGGCTCTGACACGTAGAGGCAACGATATAATCTCAAGATGTGAGACGTGCAACACTGAGAAGCACACCCCCTGGGCTGTCTTAATGAACAAGTTCAGGACCACGCTATGCCAGAGCCAGTCACATCTCCTTCTCCGTAAGGGTGTATACCCCTACGAATATATGGACAGCTTCGAGCGCTTTGCAGAGGACCGCCTACCACCCAAAGAGGCATTCTACAGCAAGCTCACCCGAGAAGGAATCAGTGACTCTGACTATGCCCACGCCCAGAAAGTGTGGCAGGAGCTCGATTGCAAAACACTCGGAGGCTACCATGACCTATACCTGAAAACAGACGTCAGTCTGTTGGCTGATATATTCGAGGCATTCCGAGACACCTGCATGGAGGTATATCAGCTCGACCCAGCCCACTACATCAGTGCACCCGGCCTGGCATGGGACGCACTCCTAAAAAAGACGAAGGTGCAACTCGAGCTCCTAACCGACTTGGATATGCACCTCCTCTTTGAGAAGGGACTCCGAGGGGGTGTGGCCATGGTCTCCAAGCGGTATGCTAAGGCCAACAACCCCAAGACTTCAGACTATGACCCCACAACACCCAATTCGTGGATCATGTACCTAGATGCAAATAACCTGTATGGGTGGGCCATGATGGAATACCTCCCCACCGGAGGGTTCCAATGGGCCAATCCAACTCTCGAGGAGGTACTCAACACCCCCGACAACGCCCCAGAGGGATGGCTTGTTGAGGTTGATTTGAAGTACCCAGCGCACCTACATGAAGCCCACAGTGACTATCCGCTAGCTCCAGAAACCATGACCATCCCAGAGGCCTGGTTGAGCAGCTATCAGCGCGAGCTCCAGAACAAACTGGGGGGTAAGTTCACGGAGCAAACAAAGCTGGTACCTCATCTCCACAACAAGGAGCGATACGTCGTCCACTACCGCAATCTCAAACTCTATCACAGCCTCGGTCTAGAGGTCACCCAGATCCACCGAGCCATCAAGTTCAATCAGTCCCAATGGATGAAGCCCTACATAGAGATGAACACCTCTCTACGAGCCCAAGCCAAGTCGGAATTTGAGAAGGACTTCTTCAAGCTGATGAACAATGCCGTCTTTGGGAAGAGTATGGAGAATGTTCGCAAACGCATCAGAGTCAACCTTATCAGAGGCACCGAGACTGACCGACTCCGAAAATTAATCGCCAGCCCCAACTACGAATCGTGTAGAATCTTCAACGGTGGACTGGTGGCGGTGCACAGCATCAAGAACAAGGTCCAGCTGAATAAACCAGTCTATTGTGGGCAGGCCATCCTGGACCAATCCAAGTACCTCATGTACGACTTCTGGTACAATCGGCTTAAACCCCAATACGGTAATAGACTCCAGCTCTGCTACACTGATACTGACTCCCTTCTACTTCAGGTGGAGACTGAGGATGTGTACGCGGACATGAAGACTCACCCCGACTGGTACGACTTCTCAGATTATCCGCGTGACCATCCCAACCATTCGACTGCGAATAAAAAGGTGGTCGGCAAATTCAAAGATGAATGCAACGGCCGCTCGATAGCTGAGTTCGTCGGTCTCAGACCAAAGATGTACTCAATCCTAGAGGAGGCCGCCAACATCAAGAAAGCCAAAGGAGTGGCTCGGGCAGTTGTGAAGAAGGACCTCAGACACGAACACTACAAGGACAGTCTGTTCGGTCAGCGGGAATACAAGCACACACAGGTTGCCATACGAAGCAAGGGCCACCAGATAGGGGTTTATGAGATGAACAAAACATCTCTGAGCCCCATGGACACGAAAAAATGGATTTGTGCTGATGGTATCAACACTAGGGCCTACGGCTACCTAGAATCCTGCTAGGGAGTAGCTGTGGAGCTCCTCACATCCACGAGCTGGTCCATCTACGAGGTAGAAGTCCATAGAGTAGAGAACCGAGGGATGTATAACGGGCAGATCGCCAGCCTGGGCCTCATCGCTTAGGGAGGATCCGGTCAGGAGGCATTTGGGTGTCGGGAGGAACAATCATCAGCTCTTCGCGAACGAAGCCCCGCGCTGGCCCATCCACCAGGTAGTACAGCGCAGGCCGCCCATCCTGGCATACTGTTCTACGAATCTCGTGTACTGTTAATGACCACGAAGGATCAGTCGCCCGGCGCCGGCCACCTTCAAGCTCATGCTCCCCAGGCGAGCTTGCATACAGATACCGAACTAGAGCCTCAGACGGAATCACAGGCTCCTTGAGGCCGATAGTACGGTGAGCAGGAGCGGCCGGTGAATGGGATACTGAAGTGTTCTTAATGGCATCAACCGGCTTCCGACCCGTCAAACGAGTCACCTCACCGTTAAGAGCCGCGACCACCTGAGGAAGAGCCCGAACCCATTCAGCTGAACGTTCAGAGGACCCTCGAGCCGCCAGTAGTAACTCTTGGGCGTACTGGGCACCGAACAGTCTCTCCGCCAGAGTGCGATTGAACCTCTCGACGATCGCCTGCTGCCGGTGATTCCCAGCTTCTCCACGCCGTATCTGTGTCTTATGCTTTGCTGCCAGCTGGCTCACAGCGCCCATAAACTCACGCCCCGGATCAATCTGCAGAAGCCGTGGCCATTTGAGTGGCCCGCGTTTGTAAATTCGCTCTAGGGCCAAAGCCACCCCTTCACTGCTCTTGTCTGTCAAAGCCTCTGCTTCCTTAAACCGTGAGGCAACATCCACAACTGTCAAGGCATACTTAAATGTCTTACGACCAACCCGGTCATGTGGTAGGTAGAGCAAGTCAGCCTGATGGACAGCATTCGGTCTATCTTCATCAATAGATGGCCGCGGAATGTAACGAGGAGCGGGTAAATAGATCTGAAAAATAGCTTGCTTCTTGAGCCAGTCTCGGGCAACATCCTCCGAAACATTAGCTGCAGCAGCTAGCTTCTTAATGGCCGCCAAGCCTTTCCAGTAGCCCTGAGGGCTGTAGTAGATATCCTCCAGATCTTTCATTTTGGTAGCAGCGGTCAATCTCTAAAGCAACTTATAAGCAACAATACCAGTCGCTGCCAGCCCAAGAACGATAAAAGTGATCTCGCGGTCTTTCTGCGGCTCTGATGGCACATAGAAATCCGACAGGCGAGGTTCAGGCTCGAGGGGCTCGACACGTTTGCCAGAGATCAGGCTGTATTCCCGCATGGCCTGGTCGACATCCTGGAAAGAGTGAACGGCGTGGCCTTCACGCTGTAGCTCATCGTTAAGCCAGTCCAACCGCGCGGTTCTCTTTCTCATCCACTCAGCCTGGGCCGCTTGTAGCCGCTCGACAGCCTCATCGTGCCGCCTCATTTCTTCATGGGCGTCCGCATGCCCTAGCTTGGAAAAGAGGTAGTTGCCCCCCGTAAACGCGAGGGCATTGACAACAGCGCCCCCTATCATCATTGCGACAGAGGCCATAGCTAGCGGGGCTGATACTGTAAGGGTTTATGCAATATATCAGCGGGGATCAAGCCCTCTTTGATAAGCAAATCTCGGAGTGCTAAGGCGATGGACGTGTCTAAAACCATCATCCCAAGATCATACATATCAGCGTCTAGCTTGGGCAAGGTTGCCCCTTTGAAAATCACCTTGGTCAGTTTTGCGGTGCCTACCGTAAGCGCGGCCACCACAGCGCCGTGGTAAACGGCGTTAACAATAGCTTTCCCGTCAACGCCTGCCATTATTCCATATAAAATGGATCTCTATTCTTTAATATGTTAGTCTCCGGTCGCTTGGAGGGCGCAGGCGGGGCAGGGGCTTTAGTCCGCCGCATTTTCTGCCTAATTACTCCGACGACAACGACAACGCCAGCCACTCCGATAATCCAGGGAGTCCAGCCACGGTAATCAACTGGCACTATTGGAAACAGCGGTGGTGGGGCCTCCTCATGCTCGGGGGCTAACTTTCGTTTCTTCTCACGAACAGCCTGCTGCAGAGCTAGAGACAGCCTCTCTGCTTCACGACTCTTTCGAGCAGCAGCTCCTCTCTTCCCAGCCGCAACTTTCCTGGGGTCCTTCGTCACTAGTTTCTCCTGTGGAGCAATTTCGGGGGTCTCCTCCTCCATCTTGTTCTTGCTTAGGACAGATATGTCCAAAATGGCAGTGCCTAAAAGTTGCTAGTGCGACAGTTGCAGGTGCTAAGCACATACCGAACTTATGGTAGAGTTCACATGTAACTGTGTTTAGCGCATGCCCTAGAAACGGGTCGGCCTCCAGGTCTGTCACCAAAGCTTGATTATCAGCAATGGGGAGGAACATACTTGCCACTTGTGCGTACATCTGTAGCATAGCTGTGCCTAGGGTCTTTGTTATTGCAGCTCCAAGCCTCGCCTCATGCCTCGCATATAGCTTCTCAATTTCTTGATCAGGCAAGGCCTCAACCTGTTCCACTGTAAGTTTGGAGTACTTACCTCCTATGTACTGCCCGGCACGTCCCCCAGCCGCAAGTGCTGCCAGCCTTTCACGATGCAACGCATGTCCGGACTGTGGCGTTGTGGTAGGTGGTGATGCATGTCCGGACTGTGGTGTTGTTGTAGGTTCCGGAGCAGACTCTACCGGCTTTGCCTCTTCACGTAACAGCTGGTCGAGTATGGTGTCACAATCCATCACAGCGTTTGCAAATACCCAACGTCTAACTCTAATATAGGAATGCACAGCCCATCCAAGCACACAACATGTGCATATCAGTTGTAATACAACTAAGGCTGTTACGGAGTAACAAAGCACTGCTTCATACATGCTTAGCTGATGCTTAACATATGCTTAGCTGTTGCTTAACATATGCTTAGCTGATGCTTAACATATGCTTAGTATCTAACAAACCTCACCAGCTTTGAGCACTTTATAAGAAAATGGGAACTTGGTCCTCAGTACCAGCTTTGAGAACTCATTGGCTTCGAGTTGCTTTCGCACCCCATCACGTTCCTCCCTAGAGTGGATGATGTAGTTCTCATCCAGGCAGTCTTCAAAGCTATCCTTATCCTTGGAATGGAAGAGCGCCACCCATTGTGTCTGCGCTCTGAGGCCTTTCGCAACGGCGTTGTACTTCTGGGTTTGAACCCACAGACTTTGCTGGGCATGTCGCCCGCTAAAAGCTAGATAAGTCAACATAGTCCGCTTCTGCGCAATAGCGTCCTCTGCGCTGCAGTCATCAATGATGTATAACGTTGGTGTCCCCTGAAACATTTTATAGAAGGCCTCTAGCCATTTGAGCAGCCGATCACCGGGGTCAAATATGAAGACCTCGCGATCTGACCACACCCACGGCCGGGCCCGGTATGTTTCATTGTATCGTACCGAAGGGCAAGCAATTACAATATGCTCGAAAACACCCCTGTACGGGCCTTCCAGGAGGTCAAGAATGAATTCTGTTTTACCACACGATGTGGGGCCTGTGATGATGGCCGAGTGTGGCTTAAGTGGGAACTCCATTAATAAACAGCACTAACGAATCTCCCGGTGTCGATGTTCAGCTGTCCGTCCATAACCAAATAAACGTAGCAGTACAGGGGCCCCGCCGGTTCGGCCTCTTTCGTGATCTGGAGAGTGATGCCCTCAGAGCCGTTCTCTACACGCCGGCCGCTGCCGTGAAGATGGTCATCGTCGGAGGTCCGGAAGTCCAGCCACAAGCAGAATTTTGACGTCAAGTACTCGCCTAGACTAACATCGAACAATCCTAGCTCTTTGGCGACTGCGCTTGTCTCAGGGTGCCTTTTGAGGCCACCAGCGAAGAATTTCCTCGCTTCGTCCCAGAGCTGATGTGGTGCTAAGCCGTGCGCAAATAGCTGATTGGCTTGTCCTTCTACGATGACTTCAACTTTGGTGATCTGCGGGTTGTAAAACAACTCTGGTTGGCGTGCAAAATCCTTTTGGTTGGCGGGATCTTCCCATAATAGGAGAATGCCTTTCAAAGACTTACAGGGTGTGTTCAGATTGATGTTCCATATCGAGTCCTCCTTTTTCTGAGGGATCCGTCTATGTCGTAGGACCCGCTCGTATAACACCACCATACGGCTCTCATACATGCTCCGAATTAGCCGGGCCAACGTGGGTTCAGTGACTACTTCGTACTCGAGACAGATGTTTTCTAGGGAGTATGAGGAGTTGCCGGCATCTTTACCAGTTGCGCGAATCACACGGGAAGCGTCGTTAAAGGTCAACTCAATCTCCAGCCGATCACTAAGAGCAGATTGGTAGAAGGGCGCATGCGTTTCAAGCAGCTCAAAGTCTAGTGGTATGTAGTACCTGTTTTTGAAGGCCTTCGCGATGGCCACGTCTCTCGCATTGGCGAGGGGCAGAACAACAGCATCCGCTGCACCAACACGCGCCTTGGTCACATTCATGCCGGTACTTGTATCGATGCCTTGATACACAGCGCTCGCCCGCTCCGATTGGCTCTTCCAAAGATCCAGATAGACGTTGTAGACGTCACTGTCCACAAGAGAGAAGACTTCATTGCCCGATAGCCTGACGGTCAGCTTTTGAACCAGTGCTCGGCCGAGGTTCTGGACCACGGACCGGTTGACATCAGGGGAGCTGAGGTCGACATTGAATGCCAGCCGCACCGACCCAGGCACGATAACATCGTGTGCACCGAGATTGGGAAAACGAACTAGTAACTGCTGCTTCGGACCGATCGTAGAAGGATTGTTGGTCACGATTATCGTTTGCCGCAATCCTTTCACACCGAGCGGCTCCCGGAGACGGCGGTAAGGGTTAAGCTTACGACCATATGCACTTGAAGACATGGCTAGTTGTTTATTATTGCTTTGTAGCAATATCTAATATGGATAGAGTTGAGCTGGCTGATTTTGGTGGTGAAGAGGGGAGGCCTGAAACGGGTGAGGAAGAAGAGACAGGCTTCATCGACGATGATTTTGATGTCGATAATCCCCACATTGTTAATACCGAGTGGCCGTCACAGGGGGAGACGTCACAGGGGGAGACGTCACAGGGGGAGCGCAACTTATTCATAGAACTAGAAAACAGCGCTATTAACGACTATTTTAAAAGGGTGGAGAAGATGTGGGGTATCAAACCTATAACTGGTATAGATTATACAAAAATTCGTTTGGGTCGCCGGAATGCTCTCTATGTTAACCACCAAAGGATTACACAGTATGATAATGGCATGCCGTTAGCTGTGAATAACCTCAGAGTGAGTACCAGAGAGGTATTGGGGTTTGTGGACAAAATACCACCAAAGGTTGTCACCATCCTTGAGGAGACTGCTAGTGATCTGGCGGAGGAAGAAGCTGCTCTAAGTGGTGCAGATATTCAGGCTGTCCCACAAATAGCTTCAAATGTTGGCAACATCTTAGAACGGGCTATGTCGAGTCCAGAAGTGCAGCGGGTTTTAGAAACCTCACACGTAGACCAATACCTGGGAGAGAAAGGCTTACCTCCAGTGAGAGAACTCCGGGGGCTCATGGCGCTTGACAAAGCGGTGACAACGATTAAAGGTAAACTCACAAACTATCTGGTTATTCTCGACCAGCAAGATAAAGAGGTCGCCATAAGGCGGCGGAAAATGTTGATAGCACCCAATGAGGAGAGTAGGGACTTTCAAGAGCAAAAGATTGCCGATATTGAAGAAGCTAAGAAGAGGCTTTTAATAGAGGTCGCTGAGTTACACGAAGACTTACGCACCCAATTCAGTCGGATCCGTGAAACCATTCATCGGGTGGTCAATGAAGACACCACACTGGGTGCGAGGCTGCGGACTCTGTTCCGAGAGCAGGGTATCACCATAGCGAGCATTCTCACAGCGATCGGCCTCTTAATTTCCACTATCACCCTAGCCATTACTGGTGGTGGTGGTCCTACCCCACCGCCTGGCCCGCCACCTATCCCACCACCTGGCCCGCCACCTGGCCCTGGGGCTAAGGAATGGATTCGGCAGAAACTGAAAGACCTAGCGAGCCTTCTAGCCAGGCTAGCTGGTAAGGCTGCGGAGGCACTCCCAGGAATCATAGGCGGTATTATCTCCTGGCTTCTTAACTTCTTGAGTAAGGGTGTGGGATGGCTGGCTGGAAATCTCTGGGCATTAGTGGTTGCACTCGGTGGCTTGCTGCTGCTGGCTATCAGAGAGCGGCTAATTGCGGTGAACAAACCATAGGACCACTAGACCGACTGCGACACCCCCAGCAATGAGTGCTATCTTTTCATTTTGATGCTGCAGCCCAGCTGCCTTATCAGCTATGCTAGTGGTCGGCAGCGCTGGCTGAGCAATGCTGGGCAGCTCTACCGTCGGCTGTGCAATGGTGGGCAGCTTAGGGGCATTAATGGTTGTATTCAGGCCACGCTTTAGGCCTGGTTCTGCGATGATGATCATGTTGTTATATCCAGCTATCTGGCCAATGCGGAGCAGCATGTCGCTGGGGGCCATATACAACCCCGTTCCAAAGACATAATTAACTTCTGAGCTCGCGTTTTGTAGCACATCCTGATATCTTTTGATGGCCGCCGCGAGATCGACGGGCGCAGAGATGGCTTCTTCTACTAATACCAGGAATTGCTTCTGGGCATCAAACGCCGTTCCGGTTCCCAGAATTCGTGTTCTAGTCTGAGCCTGGGCCCCTAAGATGGCCCACACATAGGTTCGAATGCTGTCATTTATTCGCTCAACACCGGGGCGTGTGAAGCCCTGTGACTTGTTAAGAATGAAAGCCTGCCAGCCAGAATCAGCGTGAATATCGTCTTGTGAGATATAATCTATGTGTAGTATGTCATTTGTGGTTTGTTGTGTGAATGAATGGCGCTTTGGGTCATATACACCATCATGTCCATCAGGCAGGACGCGATAACCAGTGTTCGTCCAGTAAATGTATACACTCCCCAACCCGTTATTCCTCCCGAGCCGTCTCCAGTTATCATTCTGGGGAATTCCAAATTCCGCGCATATACGCTGATAGGCTCTTACATCGTAGGGATTTTCAAAGGCGTTCCAACCCTGGTCTTGTGGTAGAGCCACACGCATCTCTTTGAGGATTCGGCGAATCTGGTAGTAGACATGGAATATGAACACGGCTCGCGTTAGTGGGTCAGGGCCGGCCAGATGCTCCTGCGCGGAAACCCCACACCCCGCCGTGGCACACCATACTGCGAAGTTGAGTTGGTTTTGCCAGAATTGCATCGGATTGCTGTACCAGGCTTGCACGATCTGGTCTGACTCCACGTATGGCAACCGGTATTTTTCAAACATGTTGGGGAACTGTGTCGGAAAGGCTCCTTGGAGGTTGACTTGTATGTCCACCTTTGTGAGATCCTTTATTTGTGCAAACGGGTATACCCCACCCGTCGGGTATTTGGCGTCCTTATTGAACTCGTAAGCAGTCATTATTATTAGCTGTGCTAATATGTTTTTCACACTTAGCAACGTCCAACATGGGGAACCCATCCCCCTCAACCCGGTCCTAGACAATCGCGATGGTGACCTAGAGGTGGCTATCGTGGAATTGTTGTTCTACCCCGCGTGGGTTAATATTTCCGCGAAGCTGAAAAACAATTGGTTCAAACTTGATGATGAAGTTGTTACTATCCCCGACGGGTATTATGATGTCTGTGCTCTTAACAAACAATTCTTTGAGCCACGGAAGCTCTCTCTTTCTCTCAACCCCGCAACTGGCCTTGTAAGTCTCGGTGGTATAAAATCGGGGGTGGTCTTAGGGTTCGGAGGGCTAGGTGGGGTTCTTGGGTTCGGCATAGACTACAGAAGTGAGCGGTTCAATGAGGTGTTTACATTCCATGCGGAGAAGTTTCCTAAACTTATCATATATAAGGAGTTGTACATTCATCTCGAGGGCCTATCATCATATGAAAACCGTCATAATTCGCTTCCCTCCACACTCCTCCGGGCTGTACCTGTTAAAAAAGAGGAATGTAATCAAGGGAGACATGAGATTTTCTCTGTGCCTCATTATAAAAGGCTAGAAACTGGAACGGTAGGGGGTATAAGACTTTCGGTCCTAGATGAAAAGGGTAACGACGTGCCACTGGCATATCTAAGCTGCGTACTTCACATCAGACATGGTTGCTCCGTTGGGTATTTACCATCCTTATTGAACTCGTAAATTATTACACGTGCTAATATGTACATCACATTAACCAACATCCAGCGTGGGGAACCCATCCCCCTCAACCCGGTCCTAGACAACCGCGATGGTGACCTAGAGGTAGCTATCGTGGAATTATTGTTCTACCCTGCGTGGGTTAATATTTCCCATAAGCTGGACAATAATACGTTCTGGGTGGAGGGTAAGAAGATTGTTATCCCCGATGGGTACTACGACATATGTACCCTCAACAAGCAATTCTTTGAGCCTCACAAGTTTTCTCTGACACTGAACCCCGCAACTGGTCTTGTAAGCCTCGATGGTGTATATGACTACGCCAATATATTGGGAGTAGGCTTATCCTACACTCTTGGGGGTTCTGAGTGGGGATTGTATGATACTGGATTGGTTGGAAAAGAGTTTCCCAGACTCCTCTTATATAAGGAGTTGTACATTCATCTCGAGGGTCTATCATCTTATGAGAACCGTCATAATTCGCTTCCCTCCACACTCCTTAGGGTTGTGCCAGTTAAAAATGTGGAATGTAATCAAGGGAGACACGAGGTTTTCTCTGTGCCTCGATATAAGAAGTTGGAGACAGGAACTCTAAACGATATTAGACTTTCGGTCCGTGATGAACAAGGTAAAGCTGTGCCGTTGGCATATCTAAGTTGTGAACTCCACATCAGAAAACACAATGGCTGATTCAGAAGGTCCAGGAAGGCATCGCCCAAGAGCATGCTCTACCCTAACCTTTGCTGATTTGGCCGACACTATTGGGTGGCGGGAGCCGGGTCATAACTACAAGATCTATGGCCTCCAGCTCACTCCCCAGGGGGTCTATGCTCGTGCCGCCATAGACCATCCCGACGACGATGACTGGGATCTGCAGCTTGAGCTTCGCACGGGATATACTCACCTCGAGCCCAATGGGATACTTATCAGGTTAACTAACATGGGTAAGGTGTTTGTGAGTTATCAGGCCTGCAGGACAGTCACACGCCCCAACAAGTCTCCTGTTGTGACCTACCAGTCATTTCTGAAAATGCAGTGCGCCAGGGCTCTCTTCTATGCCGTATCGGTGACTGAGGCTAAAGTCCAGGGGACTAAATATTGTCTGAAGGCTGTTACAGATTGTAAAGCTGACCTTGATATGCTAGGTAAGCCTCCTAAGGAGTCAACCATCTATCTCGAGTTAGTTATTGGGCCTGTGGCACAGACAGAGTTTGCCCCAGTCCTTCCTGGGGTCTCTATTAAATGGAGTGCGTCATCACTCCCCAGGCATGTTGCTCTCGTCATTACTTCCGCGGCCGACGGAACGTGGGCGGCCCGGGCAACAGAGACGGACATTATAGTAGAGCTCGGTGAGGTTGCGGTAGATGAAATCATTTTTACTACCGTTACTGCTTTTGTCCGGCTTTTGTTCACTACAGGGTCGATTAGCACCGTTCGCATTGAACATTTAATATCTCAGTTGAAGAAGTAGGTTTGACGCGCAAAGAATAATGTCGCTCTATCCTACAATCGATACTAGTGACGGCGGTGCCTATCGTATTCAAGAGCTTACCCGTCTTCGGAAGTCTCTGGAAGATGAAAGGGACAAACGGGCTGCACTGTATAAAAAATATCGGCGTGCCGTTAATGCATTAGACGCTGTGGACAGCGCGATGCTGGCGGCTAGCGTTGGTATGGGGGTGGGGGGTGTTGGGCTTCTTACCACCATTATCGCTGCCCCTATAGTTGTCGGGCTTGAGATAGCTGCCCTAGCTTGTGGAATCATGTCCGCTGGGAGCAAGCTAGCGTCCCGCAAACTAACAGCAAAAGCTAAGAAGCATGATGAAATTTGCACTCTGGCGACGGCTAAGCTTTCTAGTATAGCCGACCTTGTTTCAAAAGCTTTGGATGATGGGAGAATTACAGACGTGGAGTATAAAATAATTACAGCTGAAGAAAATAAATTTCACCAGTTGAAAAAAGATATTCGGAGCAAGGCGCCGGCGGATCTAGACGAAGAGACAAAAAAGTCTCTCATTCTGAAAGGGCGAGACCAGGCACGGGCAGAATTCGTCAAAGCTATAGGATCGAAATAACCTGTATACACGATCAGGACAGTTTGGAACCACCCCCCTACTCCACTGAATGATCCGCCACTGGATTTCAGTAATGCGCGGAAGGATATACTCCTCAGATAAACAAGGTGTGTATGAACATTTTTTCTCTCCCGCGTGACACGGTTGCTCGCAATGGTGGTTGGCCGACGAAATTTGCGCTAAGCCACACCTATAGGCTATATTGAGGATCTAACTTCACCCCTTTATAGAGTAGCAGTTTGATTCCAGTCGTCTTTTCAAACTTCCAAACCATCCTATGAAGTGCGTCTAGTGTGCAACGCTCACACATCTCATATGGTTTCCTAACACCCCTCTCACAGAATATACACTCTTCTATCACCTCGCCCCGCTTTGCCTCATGCCAAGAACAATAAAGGCCGATGGTTGGGCGGCCGCAATGAATTTCTTTGCCGAGCTTCGGCCACTCACATCCATAGGTCTCCATCTGTATGTGCCCAATAAGTCAGCCTCTAATTCGACGCGCCCTAATATTTTTCAGATATAACACCATAACGAAGAAAAAGCCGCCTAAACCATCACGCGAATTTTAAAAAAAAAGAATTTAAAAAAATGCAAAAGTCGGCTTTGTGATTCGTTCCCCCACCCCTCTCAGAGGATGACAACAACCCGGGTTTTTATGCACACAACTTGCCATCCTCCGAGAGATGTGAGGTGTGTTGGTTAAACCACATGTATAGAGATTAGGCGACCCCCTTGTTGGTTGCTAATCGAAACGAAATACTAGCGAACCTAGAAGGTGCCCGCATCCGCACTACGGCAGCCTAGAATATTGAATGGAAACCCGGGTTTGAGCATGCAAACCATTCAATTTCTAGACCTGCTGAGTGTGATGTGGTTTAACCAACTTGACCACGCCACCGACCGAAGTAACACCAACATTTTGTGGTTATATATCACTATTAAAATATGTAGTATACATTTGTATATAATTTTGTACATACATTTGTATATAATTTTTTTTGTACATACAATGTTTTTTTTTCAATGTATGTTATAAAAAAGCAAAGAAATTAATAAAAGCTTATAAAAGTATATCACTGGCTCAACGCGCATTGATTAACTTCCACGTCACTTGTTGGCGGGGGAAATAAGCGTGCTGTGTGTAGCACATTCTGTTAACGAACGTGTGGTGGTAAAAAAATAGCCCGCCGTTTTTTTGAGCTTTGTGGCTGCAGGCGTAAAATATATCACACCGGCTTGTGTTGGGAGATATGACAGCTTTTCCAAAATATGTCTGAGTAATATATCGTGGCGGGCGGCTCGGTCGCCATGCGTGCGCTCCGGGATACAGAGGACGGCCCGGTCGGGCGGTCGCGCCCCGGGGCCCTGGGGGGTGGGGCCCCCGGGGGTTGGGTCCCTAGGGGGCTTTCTTTTGGCGCTCCTGTAGTGCCCCGACCCTTTTGGTCCCCGGGGGCTTTCTTTTGGCGCTCCTGTAGTGCCCCGACCTTTTTGGCCCCAAACCCCCAATTGACATCTACTAATTGGTCATCTGTTTCTCTCCCCCCTCTCTGATTTCTTAATCTGTCCTTTTCACTTGCTGCCTCTGTGTCTGAAAATATCTGATCTCTTCCACCCACACTCCATTCTCCCTTCTTCCCTCTCTCTCTCTCACTCTCTCTGTCTCGATGTGAACCCATGCTGTAAAGATTTGACATGTGAGATTAATATCCAGCCTCTAATATCAACCCCCAAGAGACTTACAGCTGAGATGATTGAAAGCATGCACTGAGAGCACATCCCCCACATTTCTCACCACTTGAATGTGTGAGCCTGCATGCTCCCACATAGTGGACACACCTCTGACAGAAGCTGGGGCTGCATTGTGGGCAAGAGGTATCCCTGCAAGATGGCAGTGCCAGAGAACTGATCTGACCTACATCAGTGTGGTGTGCATGTATGTCTGATCAATAGCCAGCATTCCCTGGCCTGACTCAGAATGATCTCATTTGCATTTCTGAGAAAAGCAGAAGAGAAACTGAAAGAATGGCAGCCCAGTTCTGGATTGTGATAGAGTAGATTGCATGGCTTTTGTGGCCTGTGGCTTGATTAAATTGTAGGGGTTGAGATGAATGAGATGGGTTATGCGTGTTGATGGTTTGTTGATATTACTGGCATCCTGACTCTGATATAAGCTGGTGACCCCTTCCGCATTTGTATACATAAGTTGATATTACTGGCATCCTGACTCTGATATAAGCTGGTGACCCCTTCCACATTTGTATACATAAGTTGATATTACTGGCATCCTGACTCTGATATAAGTTGGTGACCCCTTCCATATTTGTATACATAAGTTGATATTCCTGGATTACTGACTCTGATATAAGTTGGTGACCCCTTCCATATTTGTATACATAAGTTGATATTCCTGGCATCCTGACTCTGATATAAGCTGGTGACCCCTTCCACATTTGTATACATAAGTTGATATTCCTGGCATCTTGACTCTGATATAAGCTGGCGACCCCTTCCGCATTTGTATACACAAGTTGATATTCCTGGCATCCTGACTCTGATATAAGCTGGTGACCCCTTCCACATTTGTATACATAAGTTGATATTCCTGGCATCCTTTCTCTGATATAAGCTGGTGACCCCTTCCGCATTTGTATACATAAGTTGATATTCCTGGCATCCTGACTCTGATATAAGCTGGTGACCCCTTCCGCATTTGTATACATAAGTTGATATTCCTGGCATCCTGACTCTGATATAAGCTGGTGACCCCTTCCACATTTGTATACATAAGTTGATATTCCTGGCATCCTGACTCTGATATAAGCTGGTGACCCCTTCCACATTTGTATACATAAGTTGATATTCCTGGCATCCTGACTCTGATATAAGCTGGTGACCTCTTCCATATTTGTATACATAAGTTGATATTCCTGGCATCCTGACTCTGATATAAGCTGGTGACCCCTTCCGCAATATTCCTGGCATCCTGACTCTGATATAAGCTGGTGACCCCTTCCACATTTGTATACATAAGTTGATATTCCTGGCATCCTGACTCTGATATAAGCTGGTGACCTCTTCCATATTTGTATACATAAGTTGATATTACTGGCATCCTGACTCTGATATAAGCTGGTGACCTCTTCCACATTTGTATACATAAGTTGATATTCCTGGCATCCTGACTCTGATATAAGCTGGTGACCCCTTCCACATTTGTATACGTAAGTTGATATTCCTGGCATCCTGACTCTGATATAAGTTGGTGACCCCTTCCATATTTGTATACATAAGTTGATATTACTTGTCTGTATGTGATATCTGCATGACTGGTGGCGCGTTAGTGTTGTTGATAGGGAGCTGTGCTGATAATGTTGTGAGCGTGGTCAGATGAGGTTTCCATGTCTGCGCTCGTCTTCATTACAACTGGCCACCTATTCCGTCATGTATCCAAGCCTACAAAATGTGATATTTTGTTGATGCATTTGCTCACTTGGAACTCAAGCATAGTTCATACACATGCTACCACTTCTAGCGCACGGGACTGATTTTTGCGTGTGGATTAGCTTTCCCTATTACCATTGTCCCTCACCATCAGTCGAACTCACTCTGACTTCTGAGGTATGTGTAATTTACATCCCCAAGTCAAGGACAAGAAGTCAACATTTTAGTCCCAACTGACCGGTGTAGGGGTTGAATCCATTTACTCAACATCAGCACGGCGGAAGTTGAAAAGCAAGCACTCTTATCCATTCAGCCATGCTGACCTGCACTAACCTTGGCAAGCTGCAGGCTTTGGTTTAATGAGCTGAAGTGACCAATTACCTTCCTTGTTGTCTTTGCATCCTGGGCGTTTCCTCGAACAATTCTGACAAATATCTGGTATCCATTTAATGAGGTTGGCCAGCCCCAGAACTGCACTGGGAAGTGCGAAGAAGTATGACCTGCTGGGGATTGAGCCCACACTATTGTATTAGTAAGTAAGTGAACTAACCATTATGTTACTGCTGCGACCAACTTCACTGTTACAATTTCCTATTGTCATTCTTTTCTTGCAGGCCTCATGATTCCAAGAAGCACCATGAGCCCCACTGTGATGAGGATGAGGAAGAGGAAATCCTTGGGTCAGATGATGATGAGCAGGAGGACCCCCGCGACTACTGCAAAGGAGGTTATCATCCCGTGAAGATTGGTGACCTGCTCAACAGTCGCTACCACATTGTCCGCAAGTTGGGCTGGGGTCACTTCTCGACTGTCTGGCTGAGCTGGGATCTTCAGTATGTGCTGCCGTGTGTGTGGGAGTTCTCTGTCTAATGTCTGTGATATCATTGTTGTATTATATCTTCTAATGTCTGTGATATCATTGTTGTATTATATCTTCTAATGTCTGTGATATCATTGTTGTATTATCTCTGTCTAATGTCTGTGATATCATTGTTGTATTATATCTTCTAATGTCTGTGATATCATTGTTGTATTATCTCTGTCTAATGTCTGTGATATCATTGTTGTATTATATCTTCTAATGTCTGTGATATCATTGTTGTATTATATCTTCTAATGTCTGTGATATCATTGTTGTATTATATCTTCTAATGTCTGTGATATCATTGTTGTATTATATCTTCTAATGTCTGTGTTATCATTGTTGTATTATATCTTCTAATGTCTGTGATATCATTGTTGTATTATGTCTTCTAATGTCTGTGTTATCATTGTTGTATTATCTCTGTCTAATGTCTGTGATATCATTGTTGTATTATCTCTGTCTAATGTCTGTGTTATCATTGTTGTATTATATCTTCTAATGTCTGTGATATCATTGTTGTATTATGTCTTCTAATGTCTGTGATATCATTGTTGTATTATCTCTGTCTAATGTCTGTGATATCATTGTTGTATTATCTCTGTCTAATGTCTGTGATATCATTGTTGTATTATCTCTGTCTAATGTCTGTGATATCATTGTTGTATTATATCTTCTAATGTCTGTGATATCATTGTTGTTTTATCTCTGTCTAATGTCTGTGTTATCATTGTTGTATTATATCTTCTAATGTCTGTGATATCATTGTTGTATTATGTCTTCTAATGTCTGTGATATCATTGTTGTATTATCTCTGTCTAATGTCTGTGATATTATTGTTGTATTATCTCTGTCTAATGTCTGTGATATTATTGTTGTATTATCTCTGTCTAATGTCTGTGATATCATTGTTGTATTATATCTTCTAATGTCTGTGATATCATTGTTGTATTATCTCTGTCTAATGTCTGTGTTATCATTGTTGTATTATATCTTCTAATGTCTGTGATATCATTGTTGTATTATGTCTTCTAATGTCTGTGATATCATTGTTGTATTATCTCTGTCTAATGTCTGTGATATCATTGTATTATCTCTGTCTAATGTCTGTGATATCATTGTTGTATTATATCTTCTAATGTCTGTGATATCATTGTTGTATTATCTCTGTCTAATGTCTGTGTTATCATTGTTGTATTATGTCTTATAATGTCTGTGATATCATTGTTGTATTATATCTTCTAATGTCTGTGATATCATTGTTGTATTATCTCTGTCTAATGTCTGTGTTATCATTGTTGTATTATGTCTTCTAATGTCTGTGTTATCATTGTTGTATTATCTCTGTCTAATGTCTGTGTTATCATTGTTGTATTATGTCTTCTAATGTCTGTGATATCATTGTTGTATTATCTCTGTCTAATGTCTGTGATATCATTGTTGTATTATCTCTGTCTAATGTCTGTGATAGCATTGTTGTATTATGTCTTCTAATGTCTGTGATATCATTGTTGTATTATCTCTGTCTAATGTCTGTGATATCATTGTTGTATTATGTCTTCTAATGTCTGTGATATCATTGTTGTATTATATCTTCTAATGTCTGTGATATCATTGTTGTATTATCTCTGTCTAATGTCTGTGATATAATTGTTGTATTATGTCTTCTAATGTCTGTGATATCATTGTTGTATTATATCTTCTAATGTCTGTGATATCATTGTTGTATTATCTCTGTCTAATGTCTGTGATATAATTGTTGTATTATGTCTTCTAATGTCTGTGATATCATTGTTGTATTATCTCTGTCTAATGTCTGTGATATCATTGTTGTATTATGTCTTCTAATGTCTGTGATATCATTGTTGTATTATCTCTGTCTAATGTCTGTGATATCATTGTTGTAGTATCTCTGTCTAATGTCTGTGATATCATTGTTGTATTATGTCTTCTAATGTCTGTGATATCATTGTTGTATTATGTCTGTACAGTGTCTGTGACATAATTGTTGTATTATCTCTGTCTAATGTCTGTGATATCACTGTTGTAGTATCTCTGTGTGTTTTTAATATCTGTGTGATGTTTGTAGTATATGTGTTGTAGGGAGACATAAGAAGCATGTATGAAGGAATAAAGAAAGCCTGTGGTCCAGTGATCAAAAGAAGTGCACCATTGAAAACCTTGACTGGAGAAGTCATCACTGATAAGAAACAGCAGATGGACAGATGGGTAGAGCACTATTTGGAGCTTTACTCAAGTGAGACCAAACTAGCGGATAATGCCCTCAACGCCATAGAGGCTCTACCAACTCTTGACCACCTGGACACACTTCCCACCATAACAGAAGTTAAGTGTGCTATAAATGAACTTGCATCTGGCAAGGCTCCAGGTAAGGATGGGATTCCAATAGAGGTTATCAGGAGTGGGCAAGACACACTCACTATACAGATCCACCAGCTAATAGAGCTATGCTGGCGTGAAGGACAAGTCCCACAGGATTTCAAAGATTCAAGCATCATAACACTGTACAAGAACAAGGGCGATCGGAGCGACTGCAACAACTATAGGGGTATCTCACTTCTGTGTATTGTTGGAAAAGTATTTGCCAGAATTGTTCTGCGCAGACTTCAAGTCCTAGGAGATCAAGTCTACCCCGAATCACAGTGTGGCTTTCGACAGAACCGGTCTACCACTGATATGATATTCTCATTGCGACAAATGCAAGAAAAATGCCGTGAACAGAATCAACCACTGTTTATTGCCTTCATCGACCTCACAAAGGCATTTGATTTGGTCAGTCGTGAGGGTCTGTTCAAGGCACTAAAGAAGATTGGCTGCCCACCAACTCTTCTGTCTATTGTGGAATCGTTCCACACAGGCATGAAGGGTATAATCAAGTTTGATGGTGCAACTTCTGAAGAATTTGAAATCAAGAGTGGAGTTAAGCAAGGTTGTGTACTAGCTCCCACCCTCTTTGGAATATACTTTTCACTTCTACTGAAATATGCATTTCGTGATCAGGATGGTGGTATATACATTCACTCACGCTCAGATGGCGGCCTCTACAATGCTCAGAGATTGAAGGCTAAGACCAAAATTAGGAGGGTACTGATCAGAGAGTTGCTTTTTGCAGATGATGCTGCAGTTACGACCCACTCTGAGGAAGAATTGCAATGTCTACTATCTGCATTCTCCAATGCTTGTTCTGAATTTGGTTTAACAATTAGCAAAAAGAAGACACAGATTATGTCACAAGGTGCACATGGGGTACCATCAATCTTTATTGACGACGCCGAACTAGAGATAGTAGATCATTTTACATATCTAGGATCGGTGGTAAATAGCAAATTATCCCTAGATCAGGAAATCAACATCCGGATTGGTAAGGCAGCAACAACAATGAACAGGTTAAGAAAAAGAGTCTGGGAGAACAGGAAGCTTACTGCCAAAACAAAAGTCCTTGTCTATCAAGCCTGTGTCCTTAGTACTCTTCTCTATGGCAGTGAAACCTGGACAACTTACTCACACCAAGAGAACAATTTAAACAGCTTTCATATGCGGTGTCTGCGAAGAATTCTTGGTATTAAGTGGCAAGACAAAATCACAAATACTGAAGTATTGGAAAGATCAGGTTGTGTGACAGTTTATTCCATGCTCAGTCTTCGTAGACTTAGATGGATAGGACATCTTAGGCGGATGGATGATGGTAGAATACCAAAGGATATCTTTTTTGGTGAATTACAGATGGGTAAGAGATCTCAGGGTCGGCCTCTACTACGATACAAAGATGTGTGTAAGCGGGACATGATTGATACAGGCATTGATAATGCACATTGGGAGCAAGTCGCCACTGAACGTGTTGCATGGAGGGCAAATATCAGAAATGGAATAAAGTCAAAGGAGAAAATTATTGCAGAAAAGTCACACACCAAGCGTTTGAGACGTAAGATGGTGCATGATGGTGGAAATGACCACGTGTTCACATGCACCCACTGTGAACGGACATTTACAGCGCAAATTGGCCTTATCAGTCACACTCGCTACCGCCATAGTTAAAAGTTATTATGCCTTTTTAAAGCACAAACTATCGTCTGTCAAGACGGCAAGGTGCCAATGTAATGTGTTGTTTGTATTATCTGTGTGTGATGTTTGTATTATCTGTGTGTGATGTTTGTATTAACTGTGTGTGATGTTTGTATTATCTGTGTGTGATGTTTGTATTATCTGTGTGTGATGTTTGTATTATCTGTGTGTGATGTTTGTAGTATCTCGGTGTGTGATTTTTGTATTATCTGTTTGTGATTTTTGTATTATCAGTGTATAATGTTTGTAGTATCTGTGTGATGTTTGTGTTATCTGTGTGTGATATTTGTAGTATCTCGGTGTATGTTGTTTGTAGTATCTCTGTGTGTGATGTTTGTAGTATCTCTGTGTGATTTTTGTATTATCAGTGTAGTGTATAATGTTTGTAGTATCTGTGTGATGTTTGTGTTATCTGTGTGTGATATTTGTAGTATCTCGGTGTATGATGTTTGTAGTATCTCGGTGTGTGATGTTTGTAGTATCTCTGTGTGATGTTTGTGGTATATGTGTGATGTTTGTAGTATCTCTGTGATGTTTGTAGTATCTATGTGATGTTTGTAGTATCTCTGTGTGATATGTTTGTATTATCTCTGTGTGATATGTTTGTATTATCTCTGTGTGATATGTTTGTAGTATTTCTGTGTGATGTTTGAAGTACCTCTTTGTGATGTTTGTTTTATCTCTGATCATTGTAGTATCTATGTGATGTTTGTATTATCTGTGTGTGATGTTTGTAGTATCTCTGTGTGATGTTTCTAGTATCTCTGTGTGTGATGTTTGTAGTATTTCTGTGTGCGATGTTTGTAGTATATGTGTGTGATGTTTGTAGTATCTGTGTGTGATGTTTGTAGTATCTGTGTGTGATGTTTGTAGTATCTCTGTGTGCGATGTTTGTATTATCTGTGTGTGCTGTTTGTATTATCTGTGTGTGATGTTTGTATTATCTGTGTGTGATGTTTGTATTATCTGTGTGTGATGTTTGCATTATATGTGTGTGATGTTTGTATTATCTCAGTGTGTGATGTTTGTATTATCTCGGTGTGTGATGCTTGTATTATCTCTGTGTGATGTTTGTAGTATCTCTGTGTGATATGTTTGTATTATCTCTGTGTGATATGTTTGTATTATCTGTGTGTGATGTTTGTATTATTTTAGTGTACGATGTTTGTAGTATCTCTGTGTGATGTTTGTATTATCTCTGTGTGATATGATTGTATTATATTTGTGTGATGTTTGTAGTATCTCTGCAATGTTTGTATTATCTCTGTGTGATATGGTTGTATTATCTGTGTGTGATGTTTGTATTATCTCTGCGTGATGTTTGTAGTATCTCAGTGTGTGATGTTTGTATTATCTGTATGTGATGTTTGTATTATCTGTGTGTGATGTTTGTATTATCTTGGTGTATGATGTTTGTAGTATCTCGGTGTGATGTTTGTAGTATCTCTGTGTGATTTTGTAGTATCTCTGTGTGATAGGTTTGTATTATCTGTGTGTGATATGTTTGTATTATCTGTGTGTGATGTTTGTATTGTCTCGGTGTGTGATGTTTGTAGTATTTATGTGTGTGATGTTTGTTTTATCTGTTTGTGATGTTTGTATTATCTGTTTGTGATGTTTGTATTATCTGTTTGTGATGTTTGTAGTATCTCTGTGTGATGTTTGTATTATCTGTGTGTGATGTTTGTATTATGTGTGTGATGTTTGTATTATCTTGGTGTGTGATGTTTGTAGTATCACTGTGTGATATGTTTGTAGTATATCTGTGTGTGATATGTTTGTATTATCTCTGTGGATATGCTTATATCTAGAACATTGGTTATTAATGTCACACATACAGATATAAACTGGTGTGGTTATTAATGTCACACATACAGATATAAACTGGTTATTGATGTTGTACAATGAAGTCACTGAGAACGCAAAGTCAGTCTGCAACTGTCTAGAATAATTAGCAAACACACAATATAGTATTGGAAATGCAGCACAAACATAATGAAACAACTGTATATATGTGCAAAACCAGCATAAACCTGCAGTAAATGTCTCCATACAAAACCACCATTAGTGTATAGTTGACATGTTTAGTGAAATCATTGAGGTAATTAAATACACTACAATACTTTTCCCCGATAGGAAAGATTAGTTATTCTT